>JAYESA010000017.1:26267863-26377863 GCA_036927795.1 Iris macrosiphon
CTTATTAAAACCCGCTTAACCTTGCTTTTCATAATAGGTCCTTGCGACGCCAGTTCGGATCGCTAGTTGCTGAGGACGTCAGGCGAGTACATTCTCTGATAGTTTTCATTATCTGATGATTATTATGATTCAGCTTCTAATATAGTATTCTCTGATTTTTCTGGCACGACACGGACGAGTATTTCTGGATTCATTTACTTGCGACACGTATATTTCATGTTTTTGGCCTCTATTTCTGGAATCACCTACTGGCATCACATCGTGACTCACTACATGCATCATTCATGTTTTTGGCTGGACTCATACTTGATTTACGTGTCGGGTCTTGAATTCACTTGTACTAGTCAGGGCGAGGAAATACTCGAGTAGACATGTAAATATTCCCAACTGGAATCACTGAAATTACCCCCTCGTGTCTAATCTGGAATAATAGCAGTCGCACACCCAGTATACGGTGAGTCATACTTACCCCTAGCTGTTTACATGTCGAAACAGGTATTTCAAAGACACGAGTTCATTCTTTCTAGTCAGGACTCTCTTGCATTTCTTACTGGTCTCACTTATACTTTCTGGACTTGACTCATTACATGTATTCTTGTTGGACTCACTACACGTTCTTGTGCACATACTTGCTCTTAGTTTAGATTTCTTGTATCCTGTAGTTTTTACTATCTTACTTCGGATATTCATGTATCTTTACCTTTATGCATCAGTGATACATATATATTTCCTTGTGCATACTTTATTTCCTTCACCTTGCTACTTGCTAGGACTGCTTTATAGTTTTTATCATTTAACTGGAACTGTTGTTAGAGGTGTACTTGCTCCAATCCTGACTGGATATATTTTTCAGAGGATCCGGAGGATTGGTGTCCAACGTTTTATGGACCTCAGTACGTCGATGGTGCAGACAGGGACCCCCCTAGTTTAGGAGTGATTTCCGGGTTTGTAGCTGGGATCACTAGGACCTCAGTTCTATTTATTAGCTTTTGGTACCAGATTTGTTCCCGGCTTTTGGTTTTAGACCTTGTATTGTATTTGATTCTGGATATTGTTGTATTATTATTATTATTATTATTATTATTATTATTATTATTGTGGTTGTTTTTAGTAGTTGTTGTTGTTTAGACTTTGTAGTTGTTGGACTTCTTTGTTATCTTATCGTGCTTAGATTCGTGGTTGAGTACTTGTGATTATATTTATGATATTTCTCCTCCGTTTGGAGTTGAGATCTTGACAGGTATATATATTGATTGTGTGAGATTGTTATCTAGATAGTAGACCTAGACAGCGTTCTACCGTCGATGTTGTGGCGTAGGCTGGACGTACCCACGACTCATGCCCAATTTTTTGGGTGCGGATCGTGACACACGACTCATGTCCAAATTTTTGGTGTGGGTCGTGACACATTTTAGTGGTGGCCCATGCAAGTCTAGCTTTGCAAGTTGTGGGATATCATGGTAGTGCGACAACTTAGTTGTACTGCTGCGAGCCTGTGATAGGATATAGGAAGTAGGATTAGGATAAGAGTATGCTCAATCACACTAGGAAATTCTGATCTTCACAATAATATTCTGAATGATTGCTTCCTTTTTAATTTTACTGTCCTTCCTTGATGATATCGTATCTATCACCTTAATTGATTCTTTTTTATATGTCTTCAAGATGCCGCCGAATACAAGGTCTGTCACGCCTCAGTTCTATATGTGAGGAACTGAGCCACGTGGTAATGGCCAACAACACACTCGACGGGCATCCCAATACGATGGAACCGTCAGAGTGCACCTAAGCAATAAAGTACAATGATATAACCCAACACATAACACATAAACTAGTGAAACTAAATCTCATCCACATGCAACAGATATAAGAGCACATAGAGGTAAACATAACTACTAATGTACAGAAAAGAAATGTCACGAGAAATGTATCATAATATAAATACTAGAATAGTCACACGGAAACAAACCCGCTAGTACAAAATATTGGAATGAAAGTAAGCAATGAGATAACTTAGAACGACATCAGATAGCTATATAGTAATACCGTCCCAAGGATAAAGTCACTACCAGAGATCAGGCGAAGTCCTCGGGGATGACCTCGTCCTCGGCAATGGATCCTGCTGCTAGATACGTACCCGATCCGTACTCCTCCGGATAATCCTCCACGCCTAAGCCTGGAAGGGAACCAGGTCCTCAGAGGGACGTAACAAGGTACAAAAATATAGCATGCCAAGTATAACAGAAAGAAGAAAGTGCAACGACGGTGTAATCTAGCATAACAAACTAAGTGAGACACAGTTTAAAGACAATGTTCGATGCGTAGGCTATCCAAAATAAAACTATAGCTCCGAACGCAGAGACACATGGGGCGTACCGTAGCTCCGAGCACAGAGTCACACTGGTGATACAACTACTCCGGATACAGGAACACTACAAAAATAGATCATATACATATATATAGAGCGTGCAGAGGAGCCCAAACGTCTAGTAACTGTCTTCTCTATCCCAAGCGGTCAACGATTGTGCGCTAAACCTGAACTTCTATCTAGCAGTCTCGTCATACTGTAGTAACTATCAATCAACGCGACCCTTAGGTCATCCCAGGTTCTGGTCATGATGATAGTATCAGGATACAAGAAATCTGGCACGATGACAGTGTCTGATTGTGTCCTAGGGTTACGATATACACAGGTACGTACATCAAGGTGTTATGAACCATCTTTTACTCGTTATGAGACGTTATGACGAACGTCTGCACCCGGTTGTGATCCGAACGCGAAGTAACGATTCTAAACAAACACGCGCACAATGCATATATTAAAATAATAAATAATTGGTAACTGAAATACAGGGTGGCAAGGTACACTTGCCTGCGTCCGGCTATTGATGACGGGGATCCGGTACAACGTCCAAGTCCGCGGGTCCCGTAGTACCTAGAGACGAGGCACAAGCTCAATCAATAACTATCACGAGACTGAAATAAGATGTGACACACGTCTAAACATATATTCAAACTCAACTACAACTCACATGGACTCGATGCTAGAGGGTTGACCAAGCTTGACTCGGAGTTTGTTACATCTAATCACATTTATCATCTGCACAATATCATCAAACCAACCTTCAATCTTATTATCTTTATCATAATATTCAGTAGTTCAAACCATGATCAAATTCTTAGTTTCACCCCGGGTCTTCACAAACATTATCCCGCATATTTTTAAACATCACTCTCAAATAAAATATTAATTATTTATACCCTTAAATATATATCACCATTTTTATTTCATAATAAAACTCCTCCTCAATTTAAATTCATTAATATTATCAGTCCTCAATCTCAGACTAATGATCTAATATCGCACCCATGTCATAATCAATCACCTGCTCCTCAATATCCATCCATATTTTAATATTTTAGTATTATTTTACAATAATTTAAATTAGCTCAATCAATAATAATTAATATGCGTATATTAAATAGGATAACACCCTAAACGTCTCGTATGGCACTTAAAACCCAACCTCAATATATATCCCAATTCCAACCATCATACGTATATATTCCATGTCCTCAATCAATTCATATTTAAACCATAATTATTCAACTTAGCATTTCACCATCAATGTATATTATGACATGTGATTTAAACCTAAAATCTCACATGTATAATAAACCCTTAAATAAAAACTATTTCACTCACACCCTAAACTCAATGTAATACCATGAACCCTAACTAACTTATAAGCAAACAAACAATAAAAATACTACACTATAAGGAGAGGGGGAGAAGCTCACCCCGGGCTGCTGGCCGGTCGCTGTGGTCGACGGCTGGTGGCGAGTCTCGCCAGAGGGGGAGGTTGTGGTGGTGTGGGTGTTGATAGTGATGATGATGGTGAAGATGTTGATGATGAGGATGATGAAGAGGGAGTCGAGGTGGTCGTGGGGTGGTGGTGCTGGTGGTGTAGAGTGGGGGTGCTGGTGGTGTGAGGTGATGGTGCTGGTGGTGTGCGGTGGTCGTGGGGTGGTGTGGGGTGATGGTGCTGGTGGTGTGAGGATGGGGGTGCTGGTGGTGAAAGGTGGTCGTGGGGGAGTCGGGTGCAGCGGGATCGGGAGAGATGGCAGTAAAAGCGGGCTTGTGGTCGACTGGAGAAGGGATGCTTGGCCGGAGTAGGTGGCACGCCAGAGTGGGAAGGTGGCTGGGTAGTCAGGGTGTAGTGAGGTATCGACTGAGCAGCTCGGTCGTGAGGGGTGATGGGGGAAAATCTCGGCGGAGGTGGTCGAGATGGTGGTGGCATGGGTGATGTTGCTGGTGGTGTGGGGTGGTGTTGGTGGTGTAGGAGATCAACGTCGGTGGCCGGAGTGATGGGCAGCGGGGCAGAGGAGGATGCAGCGGTGGTGACATGGGTATGGGTTGGAGGTGCTCAGTGATAGCCGGAGTAGGGGGGCCGGCCGGGTGAAGGTGTGGATGAAGAATAAGAAGTGGAGAGAAAGAAGAAGAAGAATGGAGAAAAGAGATGGAGGGGCTCGGTTTTGTTTTGATGTAGGAAGAGTGAGGAGAGAGAGAGAGGGGGTGGGGTTTCTCTAGGTGTTGGGATTAGGGCCTTCTCTTGGGAAGGGTGTGAGGAGATACTTTATAGATATGTGTGATGGTGAGTGTGTGGTGAGGATGAGGGTTTAATCATTGGATGGCTAGGATTTAACATGGAGGATTTTTCATACAAGGGAGAGGGGTATTGACTAGTCAAAGAAAGGAGGGCTTCTCCATTTGGTTTCAACCAATGGGGTGATGCCACATAGTACAACTTTTTGCAAATAAGTCCCCTAAATTTGGGTATTTGCACAAATATATAAAATGATAGAAAAATAGTGGGGGAATTGGTGTTTGGTATTTTGTAGGGTGAGGGGGTGTTGTGTGTTTTGTATGGGTTTAATTAAAGGGGGTATTGGGATTAAATTGGAATTAAAATGGGATTAGTCAAAGTTGGTATCCACAATTTAATTAGAATAAATTGTCATGTACTCTTAAATTAAATGGGGGTACATGGGATCTCAATTGGGAGTGACACAAAGGTCATAAAAGGTGTAGGCTTGGTGTCAGTCTTGGACCCTTTAATTGGTCTGGCTCAACGGGTTTAGTTGGTGTCTCAAAATTGATGGCAACGACATAGGTGCGCGACACAGGATTAAATATGGATTTTGATTACGGAAAGTTGTGCAATTAAATTAGAGCACAAGGAATTATGATTTTGAGTGACTGAAAAGTCTAGCGCCTAAGTTGGCGTGTCAAGTCTAGAATACAATAACTTGTTGGAAATTATGGGCTAATGTTGGGCTCCGAATATTGTAACAACGGTAGGGTGCACCAAGGATTTAATTAAAGAAACAGACATCTGAAATCCTTAAATCTAAACCTCAGATACCTGATGTTAAACCAAAATTTTCTAACCCATAACCCGTCTATCTATGAAAATAAATGAGGGGGTTTACAAGGTCTATGAGAATGGGAGCATCAACTTCAGAGGGGTCTACCACCTCTCGACCTGACGAACAGACATCTGGACTTCCTTCTACATCTCATGTTCATGTGGGAGTATCTACAGCTAATGGGATTCCTCTTCCACCTATTCAGAGGATTGCCCCAGCTATGACAGAGGTTCTTCCACCACCACCGATACCGATTCCCGGAGGTATACCCACTAACGGGGCACAGATGTTCGCACTGATCCAGGGCATGCTAGAGGCCCAGAGAGGGACAGCAGAAGCCCAGCGTGTTCAAGCTGAAGCTCAAAGAGTGCAAGCAGAGGCACATCAGGCGCAGACAGAGCTGATAAGAGAGAGCATGGAGAACGCTCATCAGGTGGCTCTCCAGGCTGTGGAGAGAGTAGCACAATACCAACAACATCTTGGCTAGAAGCACCAGAGGCCAGGTACCATAGTGAACTTTAAGAGGATGATGCCTCGAGAGTTCAAAGGCATAGAAGGAATACTCTATACTGACGATTGGTTAGAGGACATAGAGAGGAACTTGCGTTTGGCGCAGATTCCGGAGATTCTTCAGATCGAGGCAGTTGGCAGTCAGATGTTTGATATTGTGCTGACGTGGTATCGTACAGAGCCGAGGCTCACTGACGGAGGACTTACTTAGGAGGACATCAAGGAGCTCTTAAAGAAGAAATTCTTTCCTGACGTAGCTTTGGGAGCATTGGAAAGTCAGTTCCATGACTTAGTCCAAGAAAGTATGTCAGTCGACGAATATGCCGCAGAGTTTTGTCGATTGAGTTAATTTGCGCCATCGATGATTCGAGACTCAGGAGACAGAGCATTAAAATTCAGGAAGGGATTGAATAGAGAGATCAAGTCTCGAACTTCGGGATGACGTACTGCTATATTTGAGGGTATTCTGATGGATGTCCAGATTGCTGAAGATGACTTGGACCTCAGGCCCAAGAGAGGATGTGACACTTCTGAAGGAACAGGTGGTAACACAGGACAGGCCAAGCGTCCACACTTTCAATAACAGCAGAGGCCGTACCAGTAGCATCACCGACAATAGGCACCAGTTCGAGGACACATCCAGCAGCAGCAACAACAGAGACAGAATCAGCCCGTTGCCCAGTGCGCGTATTACGGAAAGATGGGACATACTAGAGACATCTGCAGGAAGAGGTTGGGTACTTGCTTGTCATGTGGATCATCAGCACATCAGCTGAGGGACTGCCCAGCTATTCAGATTCGTCAGGGAGGAGCAGCAGCTCAGAGAGGACCAGCCAGAGTACCTACTATACCAGGAGGCCAGCAGAAAAGACCTCCACTTCCACCACAGCAGTAGAGGTTTGCTCAGCACCAGCAGAAGCAGAGAGGAGCACCACAGGGATGATCTTACGCCATGATGACGGAGGAGGCCGAGCCAGCTGGAGACATGATTTCAGGTTCAGTTTCTCTCGAGTCTATTTCAGCACTTGCATTATTTGATTCTGGCGCCTCCCATAGTATCGTATCTGTATCTTATGCCCTTAAGCATCGTTTAAAAATGGAACCATTAGATAGGACTTGCAAGATCATGAGAGGAGGAGGCATTATCCTAGTCCATGATTATTGCAAGGATCGGAGAGTGTCATTAGAAAGCCGAGAGTTGAGTGCGAGTATACTCGTCATGCCACTTCCATGATACGATATTGTACTCGAAATGGACTGGCTGAGTAGACACCATGCTTCTATAGATTATCATGGAGGTAGAGTAGTATTTCGACCACCAGGAGAGCTAGAGTTCGAGATCGCCAGAGGAGCAGAGGAGCAGAGCAGAGGCACTTTTTCCAGAGCTAGGATGGAAGAAGAGGAGTTGCCACATCCACTGATAGCGGAATTCTTAGATGTATTTCTAGAGGAGTTGTCAGGTTTGCCGCCAGACAGAGATATTGAATTCTCTATAGACTTGATACCAGGTGCGGAGCCTTTTTCACAATATGTCTATAGAGTCAACAACAATGAGTTGGTAGAACTGAAGAAGCAAGTTGAGGAGCTGCAAGACAAAGGTTTCATTAGATCTAGTTCATCGCCATGGGGAGCCCCGGTATTATTCATACCGAAGAAAGACGATACGGTATGTATGTGTATCGATTATAGAGCTCTGAACAACCTCACTATCAAGAACAAATACCCGCTGTCGAGGATAGATGATCTTTTCGATCAATTGAGTGGAGCGAAGGTGATTTCAAAGATAGACTTGAGGTCAGGCTATCACCAGGTGAAGGTGAAGAGAGAAGACATACCAAAGAAAGCCTTTTGGACCAGATACGGCTAGTTAGAATTCACAGTAATGTCATTTGGTTTAACCAATGCACTAGCAGTATTCATGAACTTGATGAACAAGGTATTCCACCAGTACCTTATTAAATTCATAGTGGTGTTCATCAACGACATTCTTGTGTATTCGAAGACCCCAGAAGAGCATGAAGAGCACATGAGGATGGTCTTAGAGACTCTTAGGAAAGAAGAGTTATACTGGAAGCTTTCAAAGTGTGAGTTCTTCCTTGACAAGGTTGAATTTCTTAGACATATGGTGACGGGTAACGGAATCTCAGTTAATCCAAAAAAGATCGAAGCAGTGGAGTCATGGGCTACCCCCAATTCGGTAGCTAAGATCAGGAGTTTTCTCGGACTAGCAGGATACTACAAAAGATTTGTACAAGACTTCTCCAAGATTGCAGAGCCAATGACTAGGCTGACTAAGAAATATATGAAATTCGTCTAGACAAAGGAATGTCAGGCCGCATTTGATGAGCTGAAAAAGAGATTGACGACAGCGCCAGTTTTAACGTTGCCATCAAGGATAGGTGGATTCATTATCTATAGTGATGCTTCAGGAAAAGGTTTAGGATGTGTTCTTTAACAACACGGGAAAGTTATTGCCTATGCTTTAAGACAATTATGCCCTGATGAAAAGAACTACCCCACCCACGATTTGGAGTTAGCAGCAATTATCTTCGCTCTAAAGCTGTAGAAATACTATATGTACGAAGAGCGTGTGGAGATCTTCACAGACCACAAGAGCTTAAAGTACGTGTTTACACAGAAGGAGCTGAACATGAGGCAGAGAAGGTGGTTAGAGTTGATGAAAGACTTTGATATATCATTACAGTACCATCCAGGAAAGGCCAACGTAGTCACCAATGCCTTGAGCATGTATCCGATGGCTATGTACTTGACAACATATAGGCATTTATTAGCTAATCTTGAGATCTTGGGAATTGAAGTACTAGTTCCAGGTGTTGAGATTCAGATGTGGGGATTACAGATAAAATCAGAACTGATGGACAGAATTAAAGCTGCACAGTATGATGATGAGACTCTGAGGAATATCAGGGCACAAATTCGGACAGGATAGACAGATGACTTCACTATTGCGGATGATGGATCTTTACGATATGGTACGAGGATGTGTGTGCCGAGTGGAGAGCTGTGCGAAGAGGTTTTGTAGGAGGCACATTGCTCTCAGTACTCGATGCATCCCGGAGCCAACAAGATGTATCGATATTTAAGGAAACATGTATGGTGGTATGGTATGAAGCACGAACTAGCACGCTTTGTATCCTTATGTTTAGTGTGCCAGCAGGTAAAAGCAGATCGACAGAGGCCAGGAGGATTGCTTCAACCTTTACCCATTCCAGAATAGAAGTGGGAGCACGTGACTATGGACTTTGTTTCAGGGCTTCCACGTTCTCTAGGAGGAAAGGACGCGATTTGGGTCATCGTAGATAGGTTGACCAAATTAGCCCACTTCTTACCTTTCAAAGTGGGTACGTCGACAGAGAAGTTAGCAGAGATGTACGTACGGCAGATTATCAGATTACATAGAGTTCCTGTGAGTATCGTCTCAGATCGGGATAGTCATTTTACTTCCCATTTCTTGAGGAGTTTACAGGTTAGCTTGGGCACTCTGTCACGACCCGCACCCAAAATTTGGGCATGAGTCGTGGGTACGTCCAGCCTACGCCGCAGCATCGGCGGTAGAACGCTGTCTAGGTCACAAACATAATATGTCCTGTCAATAATCTCAACTCCGTACGGAGGACAATGATAAATAATCCACAGTTCTAAATATACTCAATCACAAGTTATAAGAATAATGGCACGATGAGAATAGAAAAGAGTTCTATTAAAAACCAACCACAATAAGTCCAACTCAAATCCTGGGTCTAGATAACCTCACAAAGTCACAAAATAAATAAATACAACTCAGTCTCGGTCTAAAACAATAATGCAAAAAAAGTAAACTAAGAGCAGGCAGGCAAGATCTACTCTAGGATAGGCAACTCCTCTGGGATTTCTGGAGTGAAATCTCCCTCTATTCCTGGGCCGTAATGAGTGGGGCAAAAGTTCTCCAGGTCCTCTGAAAATGTTGTTATCCAGTCAGGATTGGAGCGAAGCACAAGCACTAACAGCAGTTTCATTAAATTGACAAAGTCTATAAACAGTGTAAGAGATACAAGATGGAAATAAATGCTGAAAATGAGAAGTACAGGAGAAATGAAATAGACAATAGAGCATCTAGCAATGAACAATAAACAGTGAATGCTAGAACAAGTGAATCTGAATAAAATAGACATCTAGCTAAGTGTTTGAAATATTAGTTTATTATGTGATCGGCTTGGGACTGGATCAGGCTGGTTATATATGATTAGCTATGATTCTTGAAGGTCAGGCTAACCATATGGTTAGCTATGATGCATGATAATGGTCAGGCTAATCATAGATAACAGCTATGAGGCATGATGATGGTCAGGCTGCACCCGACGTGAGAAGTGGGGTGAGCTATGATGCATGATAGTTTGGATATGATCACATAATCTACTAATAGTTCCCCATCCCCCAGCTAGCACGATGGATTCCAATCACGACTCCTCATGATGGGGATCTAGGGTGCTAACCCGTGTATCCATAGTGTCGGAATCAAGTATGTAATACACTATAATTTATAGAAGTAATCAACAATGAAAACTGTCAGAGAATGTACTCGCCTGTGGTCCTGAGCAAGGTGTGAGGATCGATGTCCAAAATGGGATCACAATGACCTAATATGGAAATTCAATGTCAAAATATTGGAATAAAAGAATAAACATGTTTAACTAATTTAACACGAGGCCTCTAGGTCAATTCTAAAGCCTACTGGTCAATACTAGTCTAACACTAGCTAATTGTGTCATCCCTAGTTATAAACACTAGGGTGTACTCATAACACCTCAATCTGGGTTCAAATCTAGTTTCTAGGGTGATTACAAGTATAACTTAGCTAGGGCTAGGTGATACAATATATATAATAGTTAATCTATCATTTAATATTATCTAGTTTTAATACTCTAATACCTATACTCAACTCCACATATTAACCCCCACCAATACCCCATATTATTTCCTAACTGCTAACTGATACCCTTGTACTAGTATATTTTCCCACATCTAGTACCTCACTACATTCTGACATTCTCTCCTATACAGCAACACATAGGTTCACATAGTTAAGACACTGAAATTAACATGCTGCCACACTGATTTCTAACAAAGAAAACACACACAGGTACCTAACATAGGTTGACACAGTTTGGTTTTAGATGAACTGATACTGATATTGAGACACACACACACACATGCTTATTTCCCTACAATGCTACACAGTTCTTTTCCCCAAATCTGATACACAGACACAAATACATAGACCTACACTTCCCACACACATGCAGTATCTGCACAGTTTACACAGGTACTCACACAGTCCCTCACCTACTGTCCTACCCTGATACTCTACACAGGAAACACACACACACAGTTTCCTTACTGCCCTAATACCCCACAAAAGCTCACTCACTCACTCTCCTAACTGATACACTAGAACACACTCTAACTCACAGATTTATGAAAACTGGCACATACCCACCTACATATGTGCACTGCTCTTCACACAGTTTGCATACAGTAAAACTCTGACACATACATACTGGTTCACAGTTAGTTCAACATTGGCACACACTGGCACATAAACACTGCCACACACAGATTCCACACCCTCTAATATTCTCCCAAACTTAATTCTACACAGCTACACAATGACACTCACCTGCCAATAAGGGATGATACTTCACAGTGAAGATGGAAACTGATACTTAAGGTGAAGTCAAAACTCTAAATACCTGAGCACTCTAACTGGTACTGAACACTAAGACACAACCAAAATAGGGACACACACAGTCTAAGTTCCTAATACACACCCATCGTAGGACTCACTGATACCTACTGCACTTAACACATACTGTGGTCCCAACTGCTCCCACAAGGAACTAAACTCACACTAAACAACTTACTGAACCAAGTACTCACAGTCACATTTTTAACCCATGGTGTCTCACTGCACAGTAACTAAACTGACTGAGACATTCTCACATACACCATTCACTGCACAGACCTGGGAAATCACTCACAGATACTGCTACACACAGAATTTATACACTGCCACACTGCTCTCTCTCTCCCTCACTCATACACACACAGGGACTAGGTTCTAGGATACATACTATACATATTTTCCTCCCCTCTCTCAGAGTTTCCTGATACACATGATCCCACACAGCTAACACACGAGCATGTGCACCCATACTAACTTTCAGGTAACCCAATGTATATGCATACTGAGGTTACACATCCAACATCTAAAACCTTAAACCCAACTGATACAAAACACACAGCAGTTACATAATTAACCCATAGGCAACCCACTCTCTGTACAGGAATACCTTTCCCCCAAAACTGGCTGCTCAGTTTCCCTCAAACCCGACTGTACACAGGGAAGATCCCTCACAGTGCACACACACAGTAAAGGCCCCGACTGTGCACAGGAATTCTTCTCCCACAGTGCATTCTCCCCCAAACACACAACTCATCTACATACATAAGCATATATATATATCAAAACCCATACAAGATATCTATGTATATAGATTTATGTATATCAAACATGCAGAATTTATATACAGAGATAAGCAAGCCCTAATAATCATTTCATCAAACATAAGGAGTGCAGAAAAACGGATTCACCTAAAACCCATGAATCCTCAAACCAAAACCCTAAAAAATTGAGTTCAACCTACACATATGGGATGAAATCAGTCTACATACAAATACCTAGGGTTAGGGTTCCTGATAATTGGGGAAAACCCCATGTTGGTCACAAAAAACCCAATCCACACCCTAAAAATTGAACTACACAGCAAGGGTGGGTTCCTAATGGGCATTAACATTTGAAAATAGATTTTAAATAAATAAAAATAGGGTTTTACCTGCAGGGATGGTTCCTCCAATGGAAGTTCTTCTTCTCCAAGGCTTTTTGACCCAAGTTCCTTGCTTTCCTTGCTTCGGAGGAGGAGAATGGGATCCCTAGGGCTAGATTTCGAATTCTGGAGTGGGGAGATGGCTTTCTCTTGTGGAGGCTAGGGTTTCTTCTTTCTACATAAAGAAAGAGAGGGTTCCCTTTTATATTAAACCTAGCTAGGGTTTCCAATGCATAGTCTAGGTTTAACCCCCAGGTTAGGTCATGTAGAACCCTATTAACTAAGGTTTAGTCAGTCTAGGGTTGGAGGTTCAACCTACAAATTTGAATTCTAGGGTTTCTCTAGAATTAGGTTTTCAAATTAGGGTTTACTCATTAGGGTTGTCCTAATGGATTCTAGGGTTTGACCTAAAACCAAATATCACTAACACCATATAAATAGTTTTAAAACTCAGCAGATAAATTAAACACATAATTATTCAAAATAGTAAAATTACACAAATGCCCTTATTTGGAATTATGGTAGTGACAAGTCTACCCTCCTTAAAAGAATTTCGTCCTCGAAATTTAAAGTCCTCATAGTAGTGTTTATTTATTATTTTATTTCTCATCAATAGTTAAATTCATCAATCATAAATCAGGTAGTAATCCACCCTGCCATTTCACAATCTCAAAAATTTTTTTTGAAATTATTGTATTCTTGCAATATCCTGGAAAATAAAAATCAAAGTCCATTTTCCTCACAATTTCCTCCAAAATTTTAAGTTAATTAAATACTCAAAATTTGATATCTGTTCCTCAAATTTAATTTCAATCAATGTATTGAATCTCGTCCCAAAAGTCTGAATTCAACAATAAACCCTCAACGATCTGATTTTTCAGTTTCCTTTTTCCTCACAATACTCACCAGTGCGACTCTTAGAGATCCTTCTAATGCAACGTCCAAAAATTCATAACTTGCGGTCAAATGACAATCTCCTAAATTTCTCAAAAAAAAAAAAATTTCTTCACCAATTCTATCATATCATAACCTTACTAAAATTAATAATTCCTCAATTTTGCCATGTTAATTTCTTAACTCTCCCTTTTAAGTTAATGTTTTATCCTCGAGTTTCAATTATACCTCGATCTTCGTAAAATCAATGATCCATCAATTCTGTTATATTAACCCCTTAATTCTTTATTTAATTTAATGCTTATCCACAATTTCATATAAGTGCTCACGGTCTCTAATACTCGAGGTGCACTCAATACACCTATTGTCCACCACTGCCAACTGGGTACTAAAATTGTACTGTCCGAATTTATTGCACTATTTTCTTCAATGATCAAAGTTATCATCACATGTATTTTCTTCCATAAATTTTAATCTATATTAACTGGTATATCATCCAATTATCATCATTCTCGACAAATCCTTGTTATAGAATCATTAGTACCCTTGGTATGATATCGCGAGCTTCATTATTGGATCATCACCTCAACTTATTAGAACTCATGATTAGCTGTACCTTTTATAACACTCATATTTCTTATTCTCATGGGCAAGTATATGGTTCCTTATCTCGATTAATGTATAGGTATTTCCCTTTAACCTTTTACAGCCTGTTAAACTGATCTGTGACTCACCATTTTCATTACCAATTCTGATATTTCTCCACTCATGACACCTCATTAACTCTTTTATGCATATACAATTCCTTACCTTTAACACACCCGATATCAATCATCAAATTGAACGTCATGCTCCATTAATTCTTAACACAAATCCTTGATACTTAATTATTTACATAGATCATCCCATTACACAATCATGATTACCCAGGGCGGATATGTTGGCTCTGATACTAACTCTTGGAATCATCACTGATACTCCTTCTCCTTCTATCTATAGTGCCAATACTAACTATAACACACCTATCATAGAACTATTGCTACAAGGCACTACGCTATGGGTTAACTCTAAATAAATGCCTACTGCTCACATGTCCAGCTAGGAAACACTTATAACTCACAAGCAACATTCAGTCAATACTAAAACTCAAGACACAGACATAATTATAAGTCACTACTTATCATACTTAACAAGGAATCCTCAAAAAATAGAAGCTCAAAAAGGAACTGGACTGAGGACTAAGGGTATTCTACTGCTAGCAAACAGGAGAAACGATGGAGAAAATCCTGAATCAACAGAAATAGATAAGTGTTGAGATGATATTTTAAGAACCAATTTAAGATACAACCTGATAATCATACACGTCTGTCAGAAATTATGACACTCAGAATCCTCGCCACGCCAGTAAGCATAGGTGCGATAACCGACAGGTTCCGTAACTAAGGTATGCAACCCTATAATCATGTCATCTAGAATCCTCGCCACGCCAACCGGTATGGCTGCGAGAGACTCTAAGTTTCATAACTACAGTATGTACATCCTAGTCAGGTTCCTACGTTCTCGTCACGACAACTAGTATGGCTGCGATAAACTCTAGGTTCCATAACCAAAGTAGACGTTTTACCTTTCTCACTGTCCTCATCAATATATGTCATCAGATGATACCTTAAAGTTTAGTCCGTAAAAATTCATTTCGATAAGAAATCAACTCAACAACGATACCAAGAATTAAATTTAACAACTGGTCAACAAGAATCAAACTCATTATCAACAAGCGAGAACAGACGAAAACAAGAGAAAAGGAATTAAATTGGAATTCATAATAAGATTCTCAAGGGTCGTCCCAGGAATCTCTCAATAATTGTGATTGAGCATCCTGCTCTGCTCTGCTGCTCCTCTGGCGATCTCGAATTCTGGCTCTCCTGGTGGTCAAAATAATACTCTGCCTCTATAACAATCTATAGTAGCATGATGCCTACTCAACCAGTCCATTTCGAGGACAATATCGTACCCCGGAAGTGGCATGACGAGTAAGCTCACGCTCAACTCTCGGCCTCCTACTGACACCCTTCGGTCCTCGCAGTAATCACGGACTAGTATAATACCTCCTCCAGTCGTGATCTTGCAAGTCCTAGCTAATGGTTCTGTCTCTAAATGATGTTGAAGTGTATAAGATACGGACACAAAACTATGGGAAGCGCCAGAGTCGAATAAGGTAAATGCGGGAATACAATCGAGAAGAACTGAACCTGTGATCAAGTCTTCTGCTGGTTCGACCTCCTCGACTGCTATGGCGTATGCTCGCCCTTGGGGTGCACCTCTTTGCTGCCGGTGCTGAGCAAACATCTGCTGCTGCGGTGGAAGGGGAGGTCCTCTCTGTTGTTGGCCTCCTGGTACGGCAGGTACCCTGGCTGGTCCTCTCTGGGTGGCTGCTCCACCCTGACCTGGACGAATGGTAGGGCAATCCCTCAGCTGGTGTGTCGTCGATCCGTAGGACAGACATGTGCCCAACCTCTTCCTGCAGATGTCTCTGGTATGTCCCATCTTCCTGCAATACACACACTAGATAGTGGGCTGAGTCTGTCTCTGTGGCTGCTGCTGCTGGATGTGTCCTCGAACTGGTGTCTGGTACTGCTGATGATGAGCCATCTGCGGTCCCACAGGTGGCTTAACTGGACTTCTTTGATTTGGATCTGCGCACTGGTCGGGAAGATAAGGAGCTCGAATACAACCCCTCACTTGATATCCCACAATGCCACAGAACAAACAAAGTCCTCGCCTCATCCTACAGCTCTTCCAAAGGTGACCTGGCTTCTTACAGAAGTGACAAGCCTGCTGGATCTGCCTCGGAGGCTGCTGCTGATCCTGCGATCTGGTCTTTGACGGCATCCTGAGGACAGCGCGAAAGAAATCAATTAAGGTAATAGATACGATATCATCAAGGGAGGACAGTAATTTCTAAAGAAAATTATTAAGAGTAGTATCATAAGAATCAGAATTTTTTAATTGTGATTGAGCATATCCTCGGCCTAATTCCTATTTCCTAAAACAGGCTCGTAGTAGTACAACTAAGTTGTCGCACTACCACGACATCGCACAACTTATGAAGCTAGACCTGCATGGGCCACCACTAAAAATATGTCACGACCCGCACCCAAAATTTGGGCATGAGTCGTGGGTACGTCCAGCCTACGCCACAGCATCGGCGGTAGAACGCTGTCTAGGTCACAAACATAATATGTCCTGTCAATAATCTCAACTCCGTACGGAGGACAATGATAAATAATCCACAGTTCTAAATATACTCAATCACAAGTTATAAGAATAATGGCACGATAAGAATAGAAAAGAGTTCTATTAAAAACCAACCACAATAAGTCCAACTCAAATCCTGGGTCTAGATGACCTCACAAAGTCACAAAATAAATAAATACAACTCAGTCTCGGTCTAAAACAATAATGCAGAAAAAGTAAACTAAGAGCAGGCAGGCAAGATCTCCTCTAGGATAGGCAACTCCTCTGGAATTTCTGGAGTGAAATCTCCCTCTATTCCTGGGCCGTAATGAGTGGGGCAAAAGTTCTCCAGGTCCTCTGAAAATGTTGTTATCCAGTCAGGATTGGAGCGAAGCACAAGCACTAACAGCAGTTTCATTAAATTGACAAAGTCTATAAATAGTGTAAGAGATACAAGATGGAAATAAATGCTGAAAATGAGAAGTATAGGAGAAATAAAATAGACAATAGAGCATCTAGCAATGAACAATAAACAGTGAATGCTAGAACAAGTGAATCTGAATAAAATAGACATCTAGCTAAGTGTTTGAAATATTAGTTTATTATGTGATCGGCTTGGGACTGGATCAGGCTGGTTATATATGATTAGCTATGATTCTTGAAGGTCAGGCTAACCATATGGTTAGCTATGATGCATGATAATGGTCAGGCTAATCATAGATAACAGCTATGAGGCATGATGATGGTCAGGCTGCACCCGACGTGAGAAGTGGGGTGAGCTATGATGCATGATAGTTTGGATATGATCACATAATCTACTAATAGTTCTCCATCCCCCAGCTAGCACGATGGATTCCAATCACGACTCCTCATGATGGGGATCTAGGATGCTAACCCGTGTATCCATAGTGTCGGAATCAAGTATGTAATACACTACAATTTATAGAAGTAATCAACAATGAAAACTGTCAGAGAATGTACTCGCCTGTGGTCCTGAGCAAGGTGTGAGGATCGATGTCCAAAATGGGATCACAATGACCTAATATGGAAATTCAATGTCAAAATATTGAAATAAAAGAATAAACATGTTTAACTAATTTAACACGAGGCCTCTAGGTCAATTCTAAAGCCTACTGGTCAATACTAGTCTAACACTAGCTAATTGTGTCATCCCTAGTTATAAACATTAGGGTGTACTCATAACACCTCAATCTGGGTTCAAATCTAGTTTCTAGGGTGATTACAAGTATAACTTAGCTATGGCTAGGTGATACAATATATATAATAGTTAATTTATTATTTAATATTATCTAGTTTTAATACTCTAATACCTATACTCAACTCCACATATTAACCCCCACCAATACCCCATATTATTTCCTAACTGCTAACTGATACCCTTGTACTAATGTATTTTCCCACATCTAGTACCTCACTGCATTCTGACATTCTCTCCTATACAGCAACACATAGGTTCACATAGTTAAGACACTGAAATTAACACGCTGCCACACTGATTTCTAACAAAGAAAACACACACAGGTACATAACATAGGTTGACACAGTTTGGTTTTAGATGAACTGATACTGATATTGAGACACACACACACACATGCCTATTTCCCTACAATGCTACACAGTTCTTTTCCCCAAATCTGATACACAGACACAAATACATAGACCTACACTTCCCACACATATGCAGTATCTGCACAGTTTATACAGGTACTCACACAGTCTCTCACCTACTGTCCTACCCTGATACTCTACACAGGAAACACACACACACAGTTTCCTCACTGCCCTAATACCCCACAAAAGCTCACTCGCTCACTCTCCTAACTGATACACTAGAACACACTCTAACTCACAGATTTATGAAAACTGGCACATACCCACCTACATATGTGCACTGCTCTTCACACAGTTTGCATACAGTAAAACTCCGACACATACATACTGGTTCACAGTTAGTTCAACATTGGCACACACTGGCACATAAACACAGCCACACACAGATTCCACACCCTCTAATATTCTCCCAAACTCAATTCTACACAGCTACACAATGACACTCACCTGCCAATAAGGGATGATACTTCACAGTGAAGATGGAAACTGATACTTAAGGTGAAGTCAAAACTCCAAATACCTTAGCACTCTAACTGGTACTGAACACTAAGACACAACCAAAACAGGGACACACACAGTCTAAGTTCCTAATACACACCCATCGTAGGACTCACTGATACCCACTGCACTTAACACATACTGTGGTCCCAACTGCTCCCACAAGGAACTAAACTCACACTAAACAACTTACTGAACCAAGTACTCACAGTCACATTTTTAACCCATGGTGTCTCACTGCACAGTAACTAAACTGACTGAGACATTCTCACATACACCATTCACTGCACAGACCTGGGAAATCACTCACACATACTGCTACACACAGAATTTATACACTGCCACACTGCTCTCTCTCTCCCTCACTCATACACACACAGGGACTAGGTTCTAGGATACATACTATACAGATTTTCCTCCCCTCTCTCAGAGTTTCCTGATACACATGATCCCACACAGCTAACACACGAGCATGTGCACCCATACTAACTTTCAGGTAACCCAATGTATATGCATACTGAGGTTACACATCCAACATCAAAAACCTTAAACCCAACTGATACAAAACACACAGCAGTTACATAATTAACCCATAGGCAACCCACTCTCTGCACAGGAATACCTTTCCCCCAAAACTGGCTGCTCAGTTTCCCTCAAACCCGACTGTACACAGGGAAGATCCCTCACAGTGCACACACACAGTAAAGGCCCCGATTGTGCACAGGAATTCTTCTTCCACAGTGCATTCTCCCCCAAACACACAACTCATCTACATACATAAGCATATATATATATCAAAACCCATACAAGATATCTATGTATATAGATTTATGTATATCAAACATGCAGAATTTATATACAGAGATAAGCAAGCCCTAATAATCATTTCATCAAACATAAGGAGTACAAAAAACGGATTCACCTAAAACCCATGAATCCTCAAACCAAAACCCTAAAAAATCGAGTTCAACCTACACATATGGGATAAAATCAGTCTACATACAAATACCTAGGGTTAGGGTTCCTGATAATTGGGGAAAACCCCATGTTGGTCACCAAAAACCCAATCCACACCCTAAAAATTGAACTACACAGCAAGGGTGGGTTCCTAATGGGCATTAACATTTGAAAACAGATTTTAAATGAATAAAAATAGGGTTTTACCTACAGGGATGGTTCCTCCAATGGAAGTTCTTCTTCCCCAAGGCTTTTTGACCCAAGTTCCTTTCTTTCCTTGCTTCGGAGGAGGAGAATGGGATCCCTAGGGCTAGATTTTGAATTCTGGAGTGGGGAGATGGCTTTCTCTTGTGGAGGCTAGGGTTTCTTCTTTCTACATGAAGAAAGAGAGGGTTCCCTTTTATATTAAACCTAGCTAGGGTTTCCAATGCATAGTCTAGGTTTAACCCCCAGGTTAGGTCATGTAGAACCCTATTAACTAAGGTTTAGTCAGTCTAGGGTTTGAGGTTCAACCTACAAATTTGAATTCTAGGGTTTCTCTAGAATTAGGTTTTCAAATTAGGGTTTACTCATTAGGGTTGTCCTAATGGATTCTAGGGTTTGACCTAAAACCAAATATCACTAACACCATATAAATAGTTTTAAAACTCAGCAGATAAATTAAACACATAATTATTCAAAATAGTGAAATTACACAAATGCCCTTATTTGGAATTGTGGTAGTGACACACTCAGCTCAAGTTTAGTACCGCGTATCACCCCAGACAGACGGGCAGTCTGAAAGGACTATTCGAACTCTTGAAGATATGCTACGCACTTTTATTTTGGATCTCAAAGGTTCTTGGGAGGATCATCTACACCTAGTAGAGTTTGCTTACAACAACAGCTACCAGGCCAGCATTAAGATGTCACCATTCGAGGCTTTATATGGACGAAAATATTGTACACCTTTATCTTAGGATGATGTTGGAGAGAGAGCTTTGTTAGGACCAAAAATGATCGTGGATGCAGTAGAAAAGGTGAAACTCATTAGAGATAGACTGCGAGTAGCGCAGGACAGACAGCGGCATTGGGCCGATAGCCATCGTAGACCCCTAGAGTTTCAGGTATAGGTTTTGTTTTATTGGTTTCTGATTGTTTTGTTTTAGATTATGTGTTAAGATTTTTGTTCTAAGTTGGCAAATTGGTGTTCCTACGGATTTATCCGACATGGGGCACGATTTATTTTGGTAGAGACGGAAAGCTTAGTCTATGATACATCGGAGCCTTCAATATTCTTGTAAGGGTCGGTGCAGTGGCCTATAGACTGGACTTGCCGCCTGCACTAGAAGGAGTGAATGACGTGTTCGACGTGTCGCAGCTGAGATGGTACGTGGTAGATCCTAGTCACGTACTAGATCACTCGGAGATCGAGATTGGACCGACACTCAGCTATCCTGAACAACTCGTTGAGATATTGGATCGTAGAGAGAAGGCATTGCGGAACCAAAATATTCCTTTGGTTCGTGTTGCATGGAGACATCACTCTCCATGCGAGTCAACCTGGGAGAGAGAGGACAAAATGCGCGAGCAGTATTAGTATCGCTTCGAGACTAGAGGTATAATTCCTTGTTTGATTGCTGTTCTTGTGCTAGTTTATTTAAATTTTGAGGACAAAATTCTTTTAAGGAGGGTAGACTTGTCACTCCCATATTTCAGATTAAGGGTATTTTTGTTTTTTCATAATTTAATGTGTCAATGATTGCATGATAATTATTTATATTTAATAATTATGATTTTATTTTATTGTTGCACTTTACCGTTGCTTCGATAATTAGAGCACTACACTAGCCATTGCCTTCCAACAAATTTTACACCTTTGTCCTAGATGTGCCAGACTTTTACTTTGATCCTTGTGTGACTCATAACTATGTCTTATTGTGCTTTATTTTAGTCGCACAATATTCATTATAAGTGACAATAATTAATTCGATATAAATCTAATATTGTACCCTTGTGTGTTCCAATCGAAATTGGAGACACAATCTCGACCCATTTTGAGCAACCCAAATTAGGGTAATATTCTATTCTGAGTCTACTTCATTCATGACATTTGTGTCCCACTTAATTTGAGCCCCATGTACTTCTAATTAATTTTAGAACACCTATAACATTTATTTTAATTAAATTAAATCATAAATCTAACTTTGTGCAATTTTTCAATTGTTGGACACTTTTATGCAAAAGTGCATTGAGGTATCCACCCCGTTGGACACAACACGTAAGTAAACCCATTTCTCCTTCTGTAATTTTTTCCATAATTTTTGGGAGTGTGTAATTCAACATCAACCTCCTTAAACCATAGCCCTCCAAACTTTGAACCCAATAAAATCCTAGCCTTTCATTTTGAATTCATTCGAATCCTAGCCCTTGAAATATCAATAACAAGCCATTTTCCCAAGGCTTTGACCAAGCCCTAATTCTAGGTCAACCTAAAGCATTATACTTATATATAAATATCCTCCTTACTTTTTCTCTTCTTTTTCAACCTAATATAAACCACAGCCAATTTTTCCCATCTCCCAGTTCACCCATCATCCCCATACCTAGACCTGTCAAATGAACCCCTCGTCGAGCTACTCGACCGGAACGACGTTGCCATCCCCGCCTCCACACGACAACCCCACCGCCTCTGTCACGCCCCAGTCCTAAAATATCGAGGGACCGGACACGTGGCAATGGCCAGCAGCACACACCGATGGACAAACCCAATTTAATGGATCCATCGGGGCATGCTTAAGCTGTAATATAACAATAAGTAGGTCCAATGATACCAGTCACAGTCTATACTAATCTCATCCATAACAGAACAGTATATGAACTAAATAGCAAAACTGGAGTAAATACTGAAAGTAAAGATACTGTCGAATATCCAGCAAGAAATAATACTAAGTCGGGTGGAGACAAATTCACTACCGATAAATAGAAAAATAGAGACAAGAAAATATAACTAAAATATGCTAGAAAGTAACTAAGTATAAGCAGGGCCATCAACTGCTATCGTACCCTCATCTGGTGTCGATACGTAAAGCTGCGGGTACTCCTCGTCTGCTAAATCTGGAGAACAAAACCAGGTCCTCAGCGGGACGTAGCAAGATACAAAAGAATACGAGCCAAAAGTACAATAAATGAACATGCAAGATAGATAAGAAAATAAACACAAGAGAAGCAAATAAGACACAAGAAATTACTACATCTAAGACGGTGGCATGCCGATGATGCTATCAGACATGACTACAAGCAAATCGGGGTAACCGCATCTCAATGGGAGATCACGATCCTATAGAAAGTAGGCCAATGGGGACTCTCAATCTATAGTATGGCTCTTCCACAGCCCAATGGGAGCTCACGAATGAGGTAGTCAAATGAATAAGTCTCTATCGCAGCACAATGGGTACTCACAATCGAGAATGCTCAAGTATAGTCAATGCCTAATATCGATCATCTAGGAACTAAAGAAACCAATCGAGTCCACTCAAGGAAACATAGAGTAAACATCCGATGATGCTATCAAACATGACTACAAGCAAATCGGGGTAACCGTATCTCAATGGGAGATCACGATCCTATATTAAGTAGGCCAATGGGGACTCCCAATCTATAGTATGGCTCTTTCGCAGCCCAATGGGAGCTCACGAATGAGGTAGTCAATTGAACAAGTCTCTATTGCAGCACAATGGGTACTCACAATCGAGAATGCTCAAGTATAGTCAATGCCTAATAACGATCATCCAGGAACTAAAGAAACCAATCAAGTCAACTCAAGGAAACGTAGAGTAAACATATACCATCACAATATAACAATGGAACAAATAGTGATACATGGAAAAGAGCAATAATGTACATGTACGTAAAACGAAAAAATAAGACTAGAGCAGCAGGAACAAATCAAATATGAAAAAAAATGCATCAAGAAACTATATACGACAAGACAATAACAACTGAAAAGGAAAGCATGCAAATATTGTGCAAGAGTTGGAAAGGTATCTTGCACGACAAGGTATAAATAAGTCAAGGAAATAAGTAGCAAAACTGCAAGATTTGGCAAGGTATACTTGCTGGGGTCCTGCTGCTGGTATGAATCAGAGTCCAAGTCACAGTCCAAATAGCCTATGTATTACAATTTACCATGTCAAAAGATAATTTATTTTAACTTATTTAATTCTGAAATAATTATTCTAAAATCCTATTTTAATCTTATTATTCTGATTTTTAGGTTAATTCCTAAATTTTGTCTAAAGGAACTGAATTTTATCAACTCGAGACTCATGGCACGCAAATCGAGGCGATCTGTTGACCAAAAGTTAACCGACACAAACTTAACTTTCATGCATGATTTCCTGTAGATTTCATCATCAAAAACATGCTAGAATTTACGGCTCGTCCGAATTCAAATTCTTTTGGAAATTATGGCACATACAAGTTTCGTATCGTGCACCGATGGTTAAATTCTAACCTAGAAGTTCTATAGAATTAACAGGAAGAAAATACATCGAATTAAATTCTGATAAAAATATATGTCAATGATCTCGACATTAGCTTTCCGAAACTTCAAATGGTTCATGATTCTGATTCCTAGTTCTCCCGAAATCGCGAAAACATTAAAATACGTCTATTTTTTGACATGCTGTGCTCTACAAATTTTCCAGAATTTAATACTCATAATTTTATAAAACAAATTATATAATCAGAAATCTAACCTCAATATCGTTCTAACGCAAGAAACTAGGCCTCGTTTGGAGTCCGAAGCTATGCGCAATGGCTTCTGGAAGATGAAGGAACCCTAGATGACAATTCTCCAAAATCTCTCTAAAAATAATGGGATAATTAGGGTTATAATAATATATATATATAGGGATGTTGAGCGGCCGAATGAAAGTTGATAGGGTGACACGTGTCATGATTTGATTGGATGGTTTTGGTTATATTATTTGTTTTTTTATTTGCCTTTATCAAAACATTATTTAAGTCATTTTAAATCTAAATAACTCAAATAAACATTAAAAATAATCATAAAAATCTGGAAAAATTACAAAAAATATATTTTGAACCTAAAAACCCTAGAAAAATATTTGGGATAATTATATATTCATAGATTTCCTACTATAATTAGGAGAAGCTTTAAAAATTAGTTTTGCCATAAAACTAAAAATAAATACTAACATTATTCCAAAAATTCTGAAATAATTCCAAAAAATATATAATAATATTATAAACCTTAAAAAATAACGTGGATCCATTCTATATTCCTGGGCTTGCACCATAAATTCTACAAGTCCTAAAAATAGTTATTAGCCTAAATAACTCCCAATAAATACTAAAAATACTCAGAAATTCCCAAAAACTTCTAGAAAATATATTTTATTATTTAGAACATAAAATAAAAGTTTGGGATATTTTTAATTATATTTGAATCTAAAATAAATTCTTGAAAATCCTAGAAAATTACAGAAAATTACGAAAAATCCAAATTAAAAATTTCTGAAAAATCAGGGGGTTACAATCTACCCAACTTATAAATATTTCGTCCTCGAAATTAAAATTAAGCCATGGTAGAAGTCAAGGATGGTCTAAGATTTGCATTGGTTAAAATGCAAGGCTAGGTTTAACGGAGTGGACGATGTTGCACGTTGCACATTCCAAAAATCATGGAAGAAATTCACATGAGTGAAAATAGGTTTCTTCGTGTGTCATGTCCAATAGTGTGGACACCTAAATGGTCTTTTGCATAAAAGCGCCCAACAATTGAAACATTGCACAATGATGGAAATTGGAGGATGGACATGTCTAGGACAAGGTGTAGAATTTGTAGGAAGGCAGTGACTAGGGAAGTGCTCCAATTATCGAAGCAATGGTAAGGCGCGCCGAGGGATACCATGTTGTAAAATAAAATGAAAAATGTCGTGTTCTATTCCTAAGTGGATTCGAGCTAGCCTCAGTCTCACTATCTAAGCCAAGTAGGTCTACTTCTTAGGTGAGGGGGTTTCACAATCCAGCCAACTTAAGACAATGTCGTCCTCAAAATTAAAATAAGGCATAATTTGTTAATCCTTCGTGTACATAAGGCAAGTCAATCGCAATCTCCTTGAGATAATTAAAATCCTAATAATATCTATTGCAATCACTTCTAGGTTAAGATGACCACTGATCCAATCAAATTCAACCTATGGTTATCTCTTCTCGCTTTTTTAAATTATCCATATCCAAATTTAAAATTAAATCCATATATCATCTTCAAGATTTAAATACGCATATAAATTTTACCTCACGATCTCCAATTATCATAATCTCCTCTAGAAGTAATTCGAGTCCATTATTATTCCTATTTTCACTTATAAATTTTTGTATGCTTCAACTTCTTAAATTCCATTCACATCCTTAATATTTTAAATAGGTAGTCCAACCATCAAGTTTTTATTTTAACTCAAATCATCAACTTGAAAAAACAATTTAAATGCAGTCCACCATTGTTCAAGTCTGAAATTCCATCTTTTTATCCTCTAAATTTCAAGTTGATGATTTTACCTTCATTGTTTAAATTATGTACTTAAGGTATAAATATCGGGTCCTCAATATCAATTCATTAATCCTCATCATCTTAGTCATTCTTCTAAAATTCTCAAAATTAAAATGGCTTGAACCTCTCCTAATTTAATCTTACTCGATCACAATCTAAAAGAAATTCCTCTCGAGTTGACAATGCACTACTACCCAACTTAGAATTTACCCATCTATCACATAAGGCTATATACCTTAAGAGAATATTCCTTAATATGTTTACTCATGTCATTCAATCCTCGAACTTCAATGCCGATCATATCACATATGATATATCCTTAATTACAAAGAATAATCCTCAAGTATATGATCGGCCTATGGGGTATATCTAGTATTCTCTGTGTATTAATTTATACCAAGCACGATGTTTCGTCTTTCCGAAATAAGGGAAGACGGAGACCAATAATAAAGGGTTCAAGGGCAGCGTAATAGAATAGAAGTATTGGGATCAAGGCATTTAAAGAATTCAATTAGGAATTGTCAAAGCAGTTGTGGATTGAAATCCTATTTTGGTAATCCTTTGTTCGCCTACTCGTATTAGTACAGTTATGTAACCGATACGATATGTCAGACATGTCTAGGGCAAGTATATTCGTCTACTAATCACTACATATCTTAATCCACGTAAGGTATTATTGCGAGGGCGAATCAAGCGCACTATGGTTGATCAGACCGTAATACACTGATTCTGAAATATATTATTGTGGGCCTTCCCAATAATACATATGTCATGAACAAGCTCGATAAAGAATAATCTTGCAAAACTAGGCTATAAAATAGCACAATAAGTTAAGATAGTATATGAAATATAAGCACGCTAGATGATGATGAAAGGAGGTACAAATTATTCAAGTTCACAAAACGAACAAAATGAGCAACAATAATAAAAGACTCTACAATCTCTACAGTTATCATACAACCTTCTTGTCTAAGTTGCTAGTCGACCCAATAGGGCATGAACCTCTAAATTCTATTGTCTGAATAACACGGTCATCTTATGCTAGCATACAATTATTGCCATTCAGTTACACCGCCTTGATGGGTCAAGTGGACTATGTGGTACTAGTCTCAAGGGAAAGGAAATATAACTTGTATCAAGGTGGGGGTACAAATTACGTGATTTAACACTAAGGGATAATCATCGGGTCACAATCTACAAGATTAACTCAAACTTATCGAACTCTAACTACAAAATACAAAATTTTCAAATTCAAGACTACAACTATAATCCTAGCAAACTATGGGTCCTTAACAAGGAATAAAATTACTTGGCCTACTATTAGAAGTGTCAGATAGCACGAATTGAAAGACGAAAAAAAGAAGAACATATTTTAGTCGTTGCGCATTAGCGAACGTTAAGGTCGCAGACGAACAACGTATAAAATTAAAATATGAGGCTCTAGATAATATCATAGTTTCCTAAGGTGAAGGTGGCGAGCAATTCTCCGTGTTTGAGGTATGATCTCATGGGGAATGTCATACTCGTTGCTCTAGGCTTCCTGAGGTACCATCTGCTAATATCACGACAAGAACCTATATCCTTACACTATCTCACTATGCACACTAGGTTCTGTTCTAACATTCGATCTCAGATTTCTATTGGTTCCTCAAAACTGGGGTCAACCACTAGGGTCACACATTAGGGTCCAATCTCTAACTAGCTCTTAGCAGTGCCTATACTACTCTTAGGTCATTCATGACTATAACAAGAAATAATGGTAAATTATTCTATAGGTAAGGGACGCTAGGGTTCATTAAGCGTTCTACTTAGGGGTGTGTCAATATCCTAGCTTTACTTTTAGTAGAAAGGTTACCCTACCTATCATTCTATCATCAGGGACTTCTATATTCTAGAAGAAAGCTACACTCAAGGAACTAATGAGAAGGCACATGAATCAAGCAGGATGCAATTTTTCAACGGAATAGATTGGAAGGAGGAGGAGGAGAAGCCATAGTCAGTTATGGATGAGATCCTATACTCTAATCCTATTTGTAGGCTTGCTCGGTCCCTAAGTTGAAATCGAACAATTTAGTCGTAGACCTGCATGGGGCACCACAAAAATCATGTCACGCCCCAGTCCCAAAATATCGAGGGACCGGACGCGTGGCAATGGCCAGCAACACACACCGATGGACAAACCCAATTTAATGGATTCATCGGGGCATGCTTAAGCTGTAATATAACAATAAGTAGGTCCAATGATACCAGTCACAGTCTATACTAATCTCATCCATAACAGAACAGTATATGAACTAAATAGCAAAACTGGAGTAAATGCTGAAAGTAAAGATATTGTCGAATATCCAGCAAGAAATAATACTAAGTCGGGTGGAGACAAATCCACTACCGATAAATAGAAAAATAGAGACAAGGAAATATAACTAAAACATGCTAGAAAGTAAATAGCTATAAGCAGGGCCATCAACTGCTATCGTACCCTCATCTGGTGTCGATACGTAAAGTTGCGGGTACTCCTCGTCTGCTAAATCTGGAGAACAAAACCAGGTCCTCAGCGGGACGTAGTAAGATACAAAAGAATACGAGCCAAAAGTACAATAAATGAACATGCAAGATAGATAAGAAAATAAACACAAGAGAAGCAAATAAGACACAAGAAATTACTACATCTAAGACGGTGGCATGCCGATGATGCTATCAGACATGACTACAAGCAAATCGGGGTAACCGCATCTCAATGGGAGATCACGATCCTATAGAAAGTAGGCCAATGGGGACTCTCAATCTATAGTATGGCTCTTTCGCAGCCCAATGGGAGCTCACGAATGAGGTAGTCAAATGAACAAGTCTCTATCGCAGCACAATGGGTACTCACAATCGAGAATGCTCAAGTATAGTCAATGCCTAATATCGATCATCTAGGAACTAAAGAAACCAATCGAGTCCACTCAAGGAAACATAGAGTAAACATCCGATGATGCTATCAAACATGACTACAAGCAAATCGGGGTAACCGTATCTCAATGGGAGATCACGATCCTATATAAAGTAGGCCAATGGGGACTCCCAATCTATAGTATGGCTCTTTCGCAGCCCAATGGAAGCTCACGAATGAGGTAGTCAATTGAACAAGTCTCTATTGCAGCACAATGGGTACTCACAATCGAGAATGCTCAAGTATAGTCAATGCCTAATAACGATCATCCAGGAACTAAAGAAACCAATCAAGTCAACTCAAGGAAACGTAGAGTAAACATATACCATCACAATATAACAATGGAACAAATAGTGATACATGGAAAAGAGCAATAATGTACATGCACGTAAAACAAAAAAATAAGACTAGAGCAGCAGGAACAAATCAAATATGAAAAAAAATGCATCAAGAAACTATATACGACAAGACAATAACAACTGAAAAGGAAAGCATGCAAATAATGTGCAAGAGTTGGAAAGGTATCTTGCACGACAAGGTATAAATAAGTCAAGGAAATAAGTAGTAAAACTGTAAGATTTGGCAAGGTATACTTGCCTGGGGTCCTGCTGCTGGTATGAATCAGAGTCCAAGTCACAGTCCAAATAGCCTATGTATTACAATTTACCATGTCAAAAGATAATTTATTTTAACTTATTTAATTCTGAAATAATTATTCTAAAATCCTATTTTAATCTTATTATTCTGATTTTTAGGTTAATTCCTAAATTTTGTCTAAAGGAACTGAATTTTATCAACTCGAGACTCATGGCACGCAAATCGAGGCGATCTGTTGACCAAAAGTTAACCGACACAAACTTAACTTTCATGCATGATTTCCTGTAGATTTCATCATCAAAAACATGCTGGAATTTACAGCTCATCCGAATTCAAATTCTTTTGGAAATTATGGCACATACAAGTTTCGTATCGTGCACCGATGGTTAAATTCTAACCTAGAAGTTCTACAGAATTAACAGTAAGAAAATACATCGAATTAAATTCTGATAAAAATATATGTCAATGATCTCGACATTAGCTTTCCGAAACTTCAAATGGTTCATGATTCTGATTCCTAGTTCTCCCGAAATCGCGAAAACATTGAAATACGTCTATTTTTTGACATGCTGTGCTCTACAAATTTTCCAGAATTTAATACTCATAATTTTATAAAACAAATTATATAATCAGAAATCTAACCTCAATATCGTTCTAACGCAAGAAACTAGGCCTCGTTTGGAGTCCGAAGCTATGCGCAATGGCTTCTGGAAGATGAAGGAACCCTAGATGACAATTCTCCAAAATCTCTCTAAAAATAATGGGATAATTAGGGTTATAATAATATATATATAGGGATGTTGAGCGGCTGAATGAAAGTTGATAGGGTGACACGTGTCATGATTTGATTGGATGGTTTTGGTTATATTATTTGTTTTTTTATTTGCCTTTATCAAAACATTATTTAAGTCATTTTAAATCTAAATAACTCAAAATAAACATTAAAAATAATCATAAAAATCTGGAAAAATTACAAAAAATATATTTTGAACCTAAAAACCCTAGAAAAATATTTGGAATAATTATATATTCATAGATTTCCTACTATAATTAGGAGAAGCTCTAAAATTAGTTCTGCCATAAAACTAAAAATAAATACTAACATTATTCCAAAAATTCTGAAATAATTCCAAAAAATATATAATAATATTATAAACCTTAAAAAATAACGTGGATCCATTCTATATTCCTGGGCTTGCACCATAAATTCTACAAGTCCTAAAAATAGTTATTAGCCTAAATAACTCCCAATAAATACTAAAAATACTCAGAAATTCCCAAAAACTTCTAGAAAATATATTTTATTATTTAGAACATAAAATAAAAGTTTGGGATATTTTTAATTATATTTGAATCTAAAATAAATTCTTGAAAATCCTAGAAAATTACAGAAAATTATGAAAAATCCAAATTAAAAATTTCTGAAAAATCAGGGGGTTATAATCTACCCAACTTATAAAAATTTCGTCCTCGAAATTAAAATTAAGCCATGGCAGAAGTCAAGGATGGTCTAAGATTTGCATTGGTTAAAATGCAAGGCTAGGTTTAACGGAGTGGACGATATTGCACGTTGCACATTCCAAAAATCATGGGAGAAATTCACATGAGTGAAAATAGGTTTCTTCGTGTGTCATGTCCAATAGTGTGGACACCTAAATGGTCTTTTGCATAAAAGCGCCCAACAATTGAAATATTGCACAATGATGGAAATTGGAGGATGGGCATGTCTAGGACAAGGTGTAGAATTTGTAGGAAGGCAGTGACTAGGGAAGTGCTCCAATTATCGAAGCAATGGTAAGGCGCGCCGAGGGATACCATGTTGTAAAACAAAATAAAAAATGTCGTGTTCTATTCCTAAGTGGATTCGAGCTAGCCTCAGTCTCACTATCTAAACCAAGTAGGTCTACTTCTTAGGTGAGGGGGTTTCACAATCCAGCCAACTTAAGATAATATCGTCCTCAAAATTAAAATAAGGCATAATTTGTTAATCCTTCGTGTACATAAGGCAAGTCAATCGCAATCTCCTTGAGATAATTAAAATCCTAATAATATCTATTGCAATCACTTCTAGGTTAAGATGACCACTGATCCAATCAAATTCAACCTATGGTTATCTCTTCTCGCTTTTTTAAATTATCCATATCCAAATTTAAAATTAAATCCATATATCATCTTCAAGATTTAAATACGCATATAAATTTTACCTCACGATCTCCAATTATCATAATCTCCTCTAGAAGTAATTCGAGTCCATTATTATTCCTATTTTCACTTATAAATTTTTGTATGCTTCAACTTCTTAAATTTCATTCACATCCTTAATATTTTAAATAGGTAGTCCAACCATTAAGTTTTTATTTTAACTCAAATCATCAACTTGAAAAAACAATTTAAATGCAGTCCACCATTGTTCAAGTCTGAAATTCTATCTTTTTATCCTCTAAATTTCAAGTTGATGATTTTACCTTCATTGTTTAAATTATGTACTTAAGGTATAAATATCGGGTCCTCAATATCAATTCATTAATCCTCATCATCTTAGTCATTCTTCTAAAATTCTCAAAATTAAAATGGCTTGAACTTTTTCCAATTTAATCTTACTTGATCACAATCTAAAAGAAATTCCTCTCGAGTTGACAATGCACTACTACCCAACTTAGAATTTACCCATCTATCACATAAGGCTATATACCTTAAGAGAATATTCCTTAATATGTTTACTCATGTCATTCAATCCTCGAACTTCAATGCCGATCATATCACATATGATATGTCCTTAATTACAAAGAATAATCCTCAAGTATATGATCGGCCTATGGGGTATATCTAGTATTCTCTGTGTATTAATTTATACCAAGCACGATGTTTCGTCTTTCCGAAATAAGGGAAGACGGAGACCAATAATAAAGGGTTCAAGGGCAGCGTAATAGAATAGAAGTATTGGGATCAAGGCGTTTAAAGAATTCAATTAGGAATTGTCAAAGCAGTTGTGGATTGAAATCCTATTTTGGTAATCCTTTGTTCGCCTACTCGTATTAGTACAGTTATGTAACCGATACGATATGTCAGACATGTCTAGGGCAAGTATATTCGTCTACTAATCACTACATATCTTAATCCACGTAAGGTATTATTGCGAGGGCGAATCAAGTGCACTATGGTTGATCAGACCGTAATACACTGATTCTGAAATGTATTATTGTGGGCCTCCCCAATAATATATATGTCATGAACAAGCTCGATAAAGAATAAGCTTGCAAAACTAGGCTATAAAATAGCACAATAAGTTAAGGTAGTATATGAAATATAAGCACGCTAGATGATGATGAAAGAAGGTACAAATTATTCAAGTTCACAAAACGAACAAAATGAGCAATAATAATAAAAGACTCTACAATCTCTACAGTTATCATACAACCTCCTTGTCTAAGTTGCTAGTCGACCCAATAGGGCATGAACCTCTAAATTCTATTGTCTGAATAACACGGTCATCTTATGCTAGCATACAATTATTGCCATTCAGTTACACCGCCTTGATGGGTCAAGTGGACTATGTGGTACTAGTCTCAAGGGAAAGGAAATATAACTTGTATCGAGGTGGGGGTACAAATTACGTGATTTAACACTAAGGGATAATCATCGGGTCACAGTCTACAAGATTAACTCAAACTTATTGAACTCTAACTACAAAACACAAAATTTTCAAATTCAAGACTATAACTATAATCCTAGCAAACTATGGGTCCTTAACAAGGAATAAAATTACTTGGCCTACTATTAGAAGTGTCAGGTAGCACGAATTGAAAGACGAAGAAAAGAAGAACATATTTTAGTCGTTGCGCATTAGCGAACGTTAAGGTCGCAGACGAACAACGTATAAAATTAAAATATGAGGCTCTAGATAATATCATAGTTTCCTAAGGTGAAGGTGGCGAGCAATTCTCCATGTTTGAGGTATGATCTCATGGGGAATGTCATACTCGTTGCTCTGGGCTTCCTGAGGTACCGTCTGCTAATATCACGACAAGAACCTATATCCTTACACTATCTCACTATGCACACTAGGTTCTGTTCTAACATTCGATCTCAGATTTCTATTGGTTCCTCAAAACTGGGGTCAACCACTAGGGTCACACATTAGGGTCCAATCTCTAACTAGCTCTTAGCAGTGCCTATACTACTCTTAGGTCATTCATGACTATAACAAGAAATAATGGTAAATTATTCTATAGGTAAGGGACGCTAGGGTTCATTAAGCGTTCTACTTAGGGGTGTGTCAATATCCTAGCTTTACTTTTAGTAGGAAGGTTACCCTACCTATCATTCTATTATCAGGGACTTCTATATTCTAGAAGAAAGCTACACTCAAGGAACTAATGAGAAGGCACATGAATCAAGCAGGATGCAATTTTTTAACGGAATAGATTGGAAGGAGGAGGAGGAGGAGAAGCCATAGTCAGTTGTGGATGAGATCCTATACTCTAATCCTATTTGTAGGCTTGCTCGGTCCCTAAGTTGAAATCAAAAAATTTAGTCGTAGACCTGCATGGGCCACCACAAAAACCATGTCACGCCCCAGTCCCAAAATATCGAGGGACCGGACGTGTGGCAATGGCCAGCAGCATACACCGATGGACAAACCCAATTTAATGGATCCATCGGGGCATGCTTAAGCTGTAATATAACAATAAGTAGGTCCAATGATACCAGTCACAGTCTATACTAATCTCATCCATAACAGAACAGTATATGAACTAAATAGCAAAACTGGAGTAAATGCTGAAAGTAAAGATACTGTCGAATATCCAGCAAGAAATAATACTAAGTCGGGTGGAGACAAATCCACTACCGATAAATAGAAAAATAGAGACAAGGAAATATAACTAAAACATGCTAGAAAGTAACTAAGTATAAGCAGGGCCATCAACTGCTATCGTACCCTCGTCTGGTGTCGATACGTAAAGCTGCGGGTACTCCTCATTTGCTAAATCTGGAGAACAAAACCAGGTCCTCAGCGGGACGTAACAAGATACAAAAGAATACGAGCCAAAAGTACAGTAAATGAACATGCAAGATAGACAAGAAAATAAACACAAGAGAAGCAAATAAGACACAAGAAATTACTACATCTAAGACGGTGGCATGCCGATGATGCTATCAGACATGACTACAAGCAAATCGGGATAACCGTATCTCAATGGGAGATCATGATCCTATAGAAAGTAGGCCAATGGGGACTCCCAATCTATAGTATGGCTCTTCTCGAGCCCAATGGGAGCTCATGAATGAGGTAGTCAAATGAACAAGTCTCTATCGCAGCACAATGGGTACTCACAATCGAGAATGCTCAAGTATAGTCAATGCCTAATATCGATCATCTAGGAACTAAAGAAACCAATCGAGTCCACTCAAGGAAACATAGAGTAAACATCCGATGATGCTATCAAACATGACTACAAGCAAATCGGGGTAACCGTATCTCAATAGGAGATCACGATCCTATAGAAAGTAGGCCAATGGGGACTCCCAATCTATAGTATGGCTCTTTCGCAGTCCAATGGGAGCTCACGAATGAGGTAGTCAAATGAACAAGTCTCTATTACAGTACAATGGGTACTCATAATCGAGAATGCTCAAGTATAGTCAATGCCTAATAACGATCATCCAGGAACTAAAGAAACCAATCAAGTCAACTCAAGGAAACGTAGAGTAAACATATACCATCACAATATAACTATGGAACAAATAGTGATATATAGAAAAGAGCAATAATGTACATGCACGTAAAACGAAAAAATAAGACTAGAGCAGCAGGAACAAATCAAATATGAAAAAAATGCATCAAGAAACTATATACGACAAGACAATAACAACTGAAAAGGAAAGCATGCAAATAATGTGCAAGAGTTGGAAAGGTATCTTGCACGACAAGGTATAAATAAGTCAAGGAAATAAGTAGCAAAACTGCAAGATTTGGCAAGGTATACTTGCCTGGGATCCTGCTGCTGGTATGAATCAGAGTCCAAGTCATAGTCCAAATAGCCTATGTATTACAATTTACCATGTCAAAAGATAATTTATTTTAACTTATTTAATTCTGAAATAGTTACTCTAAAATCCTATTTTAATCTTATTATTCTGATTTTTAGGTTAATTCCTAAATTTTGTCCAAAGGAACTGAATTTTATCAACTCGAGACTCATGGCACGCAAATCGAGGCGATCTGTTGACCAAAAGTCAACAGACACAAACTAAACCTTCATGCATGATTTCCTGTAGATTTCATCATAAAAAATATGCTGGAATTTACGGCTCGTCCGAATTCAAATTCTTTTGGGAATTATGGCACATACAATTTTCGTATCGTGCACCGATGATTAAATTCTAACCTAGAAGTTCTATAGAATTAACAGTATGAAAATACATCGAATTAAATTCTGAGAAAAATATATATCAATGATCTCAACATTAGCTTTCCGAAACTTTAAACGGTTCACGATTCTGATTCCTAGTTCTCCCAAAATCGCGAAAACATTGAAATACGTCTATTTTTTGACATGTTGTGCTCTACAAATTTTCCAGAATTTAATACTCATAATTTTGTAAAACAAATTATATAATCAGAAATCTAACCTCAATATCGTTCTAGAACAAGAAACTAGGTCTCGTTTGGAGTCCGGAGCTATGCGCAATGGCTTCTAGAAGATGAAGGAACCCTAGATGACAATTCTCCAAAATCTCTCTCTAAAAATAATGGGATAATTAGGGTTATAATAATATATATATATATAGGGATGTTGAGCAGCTGAATGAAAGTTGATAGGGTGACACGTGTCATGATTTGATTGGATGGTTTTGGTTATATTATTTGTTTTTTTATTTGCCTTTATCAAAACATTATTTAAGTCATTTTAAATCTAAATAACTCAAAATAAACAATAAAATAATCATAAAAATCTGGAAAAATTACAAAAAATATATTTTGAACCTAAAAACCCTAGAAATTTTTTTGGATAATTATATATTCATAGATTTCCTACTATAATTAGGAGAAGCTCTAAAACTTAGTTTTGCCATAAAACTAAAAATAAATACTAACATTATTCCAAAAATTCTGAAATAATTCCAAAAAATATATAATAATATTATAAACCTTAGAAAATAACGTGGATCCATTCTATATTCCTGGGCTTGCACCATAAATTCTACAAGTCCTAAAAATAGTTATTAGCCTAAATAACTCCCAATAAATACTAAAAATACTCAGAAATTCCCAAAAACTTCTAGAAAATATATTTTATTATTTAGAACATAAAATAAAAGTTTGGGATATTTTTAATTATATTTGAATCTAAAATAAATTCTTGAAAATCCTAGAAAATTACAGAAAATTGTGAAAAATCCAAATTAAAAATTTTTGAAAAATCAGGGGGTTACAGCCTCCATCCCGCTCACATCTCCAAGCCAGAATGACGTTGCCCTCAACCGCTGGACCATCCCACACCCTGTTGACCCCGCTGCACCCAGAAGCCGTCGACCCGTCGAACGAACCCCCCGCCTCCACACGACAACCTGCCGCCTCGTCATCCCGCTGAAATCGTCGTGAACCTACTATCCAGATCGCCCGACGTCGAACACGTTGAACGCTGTGCTCGTCATCCTGCTGTCCAGACCCGCCGGACCTCGTCGACGGATCACGACCCTGACCCGCTGTACTGTATAACCCGCCAGACCTCGTCGACCACTGCACGACGGACCGCTGCACCTGAGCACGCGATGCCTGCACAGTCCCTGAGATACGCCGGAGATCGCCAGAACTCGCCTGAGACTCGACCGAAGACCACTGCTGAACCGCCGCACCACGCCGGAGTTAACCCGCTCGACTGAAACGAGCAAACCCTTCGCGATGACCTCGACACGAATGTCTCGTCCCACGTACACAGGTTCGAGTTCCCTCTTGCGTATATGTACACGTACACGCACACGCATATTTCTCAATTAGTATATGTATAATATATAATTAGTATATATATACATATATATATAGAGTATATTTCTCAATTAGTATATATATACATATGTATATGTATTGTATATGTATTCCCTAGTATACGTTTAATATGTATATAATTGATTGGTATGTATATGTATACATATAAATATATAGTATAAATTATATTAGTGTATACACACACACACACACACACACACACACACACACACACACACACACACACACACACATATATCTATATATGTATATATATATATATGTAACCTCCGATTTCCAATTTCTGAAATAATTAGATTTTTATTTTTTCTTAATATCGAATGTATGAAATATTTTCCTTGAAATTCCAGTATTAGATTTTTGAATAATGTTTGGTTTCAGAAGGTAATTTATAATCTTGTATAAAAATCATTTTTCCTAAATGTCGCTTTCTTATAAAATAAGTAAAAAAAAAAAATAATAATAATATATATATATTTCTAGTTTCAAATATTTATTGGCTTGAATCATAAAAATTATTGTTTTAACTAAATATTTATTTAGTTAGACTAGTTGATAAAATAAAATAAATTTTTATTTATTGGGATAGTAAATAAATAAATGTCATACTTTCTAAGATTTTGCAAAATGTACTAATTAGTAGCTAATTGGAAATTAGCTAGCTTTCCTAAAAATATTTTCTGAAATTATAATCTTTATTTTTATTTTTACAAGTTGCCATTCCCATTAACTAGCCTTCACACCCTCTTTTCCCCACATGAAAAACCCGTTTAATTATGATCTGGGCCATTCATTATTGGGCCAACCCGCACCCTTTATTCCACACCATCTCTCCCTATTTAAGTCCCTCATCACAACTCCCTAGAAACCCTAGCTAGCTCTCACAAATCCCCACGAAGCCGAAGCCACCACCATTTTTTTTGTGTGCTCGTGTCCGTGTGTCCAGCATCACCGTGTCAGCCGTGATGGCCTCGGGTCCGACCCCGGGTGTCCCACCGTATCCATTCATTTCCTGTGTCCGGTTATAATATTACAACCAGTTTTCCCGTGTCCAACACCCGGACACGTCCACGGTACATTCAAACCCGTCGTGTCCAGCCCCGGACACGACCCCGACTCATCCACAAACATCCAAACCCTAAACCTAACCTAGATCTACCGCCGGTGGCCACGCCTCACCGCGTCGAGCACCCCACGTCGAGTCGACGACCGCCGCGTCGACCCTGCGTCGCCCATCAGCCGCTGTCCTCACCGGAGCCGACGTCGTCGCCACGTCCTGTGCTGCTCTGGCTTGGATCCACCGCCGACGAGGAGAACGACGACCACCACCGAGCTTCGACTGCAGCAGATCTCGACCGCCGCCGCCTCGAAGCCGCCGCTGCTCTCGAGCGACGCCGCCGCTCCTCGGACAGAGCGCCGCCCCTCGAATCGAGCGCCGCCTCGAGCCGAGCGACGCCACCGCCTCGAGCCGAGCGACGCCACCGCCTCGAGTCGAGCCCCGCCGCAGAAGATCCAGTCGCCGCCGAAGCTTCGATCGCCGCCGTCTTGACCCGGTCCGCCGACCGCCTCCTCGAGTCGAGCTCCGCCGAGTACCCGCGCCGCGCCGACGAGAACCCCATCGTGAGCCTCCGCCCCTTTCTTCTTCTATTCTGTGACCTAGAGTTTAGTTAATATAATTAGGGATGTATTAATTAATTTAGTTAATTAATAATTAGTTTAGTAAATTTATAATTAGTTTAATTAACTCAAAATTGGTTTCATTAATTCATAATTAGTTAATTAATTCATAAAAATTAGTTTATTTTATATAATTAGTTATTTATATAATTAGTTTATTTTATATAATTAGTTAATTGAATTTATATTTAGTCTAGTAAATTAATGTAATTAGTATAGAAATTTCATGTAATTAGGGTAGTTAATTATTTCTTAATTAGTTAATTAATTTGTTAATCAGGAATTTAAATTTTAATCAGTAGTTAATGTAATTAGTTAATTTATATTTAAATAGTTTAGTTTTATTTTAAAGGATTTGGTTGTGTGAACAAAAATAATAAGTTTTGGGTTATATTATTATTTAAGAAATAATTTCAATAATAAAACTTAGTTCAAAATTGTTTATTTGGGGCTGGTGACCAAATTTACTATAGATGCATAAATATATTGACTTTTACGTAAATTCTAAAATTGTATATAGTATAATTCTTATTTTTGGTATAAAAATGTGTATATGTATAAACATATATATAGGTATGTAATTTGGTATAAAAATATATTGGTAATATACATATTAATTTAATACGTATTTTGGTAAATATATATGTATGTAGATTTATATTTTCGTAATGGTATATGTATGTATATATATATATATGTTGTATTGGTTATATATATATATAAATGTAATTTGGTATATTTACCTGTATATAATATATGTAAATTGGTATATATATATATAACTACGTATTCTAGTATAAGTAAATTGGTATATGTATATTTATATATTTGTAAACCTACTTAGCATATTTTATAGATATAAAATTAATATATATGGTAAATATATTGTTCAACCTAAATATATATATATTATGCATGAATTAAATGGTGTATATATATATTGTATATGTATTTATTTTGGTGCAAGTAATAGTGTAGGTGTTAATGTTAGTTAACTAGGTATAATGTGTTATAGATGTCTGTCTAACTAGATGACCCTAGTTGACTGAGTTCCATGCCAGGCTTAGCCCTGAGTTAGGTATTTGATTGTGTGTGTAGTATAGCATCTGATGCCAATGTTGTATTTGAAATATTTTTAGGACTGTTGGTTCCTCCAAACGGTACTCTGGAACAGGACATCGGTTTTCACCAGCTAAGGACCCAAGGCGAGTACATTCTCTGATTAGTTTCTAATTTATGATATCTCCTATGTTCACTGTATCTAGTGTAAATATCCATGTTCTTGACACGTTGGTTACACGGATTGGTATACACGGATCTCGTCATGAGATGTTATTCCTTATTCATGGTGTAGCTTGTACAAGACTGGTTTCCTTGTTATCTTGTGCATGTACAGACACTGATTCCCGGGGAGACTTGCTACCTTCCTGGGGAATCCCGTGCCATAGCGTACCATGATTGGATCTACTATACCAGTCGGGGGTGGAGAGTATTTTAGTATAGATATGTGATCATACCCAACTTTTCATGCATCATAGCTCACCCCACGTCTCACGTCGGGTGCGGCCTGACCATCTCAGTGCCTCATAGCTGCTACGTGTGATTAGCCTGACCTCTACATGCATCATAGCTAACCAACGGTTAGCCTGACCTTCGTGAATCATAGCTAATCACATGTAACCAGCCTGATCAAGATCCCAAGCCGATCACATATTAAAGCTAGTACTCACACACTTAGTCATAAGTTTCTTGCTCATGGACATATTGTTTCTTTTCCTGCAGTTACTTACAGTATTTCCAGTATTTTTTTCATTGTACATTTCTCGTACCTATACATGCATCTGGTATATTTCCATCTAGAACTGCTACATAGTTTATGTCATTTATATAGAACTGCTAATTAGAGATGTACTTTGCTCCTTCCTGACTGGAAAATATTTTTCCAGACTGTGACCTTAGTAGACTGGTTTCGACACTCTTGGAGATTGGAAGTTAATGATTGCAGGTATGATTATGTTGTCGTTAGACTTGTGCTGTATTCTTTTATTTCTTCAAATTCTTATCGTGCTGTAGTTGTGATTGAGTATGTTGTTCATTTTTATAGTGTTATCCGTGTCTCCTTATGGAGTTGGATACTAGTGTGAGATTATTTAGATAGTACTTGACCTAGACAGCGTTCTACCGCCGATGCTGCGGCGTAGGCTGGACGTACCCACGCACTCGTGCCCCTAAATCGGGTGTGGGTCGTGACACGTTTTTAGTGGTGGCCCATGCAGGTCGACTTCGTGAGTTGTGCGATGTCATAGTAGTGTGGCATCCTTGTTATACTACTGCGTGCCTGCGATAGGATATAGGACATAGGATACTAGGATGAGAGAGGATACTCAATCACAAATTCTTGAGAGATTCCTGGGACGACCCCTTGAGAATCTTATTATAATTTCCAATTTAAATCTTTTCCTTGTTTTCGTCTGCTCTCGCTTGTTGTTATTGAACTTGATTCTTGTTGATCAGTTATTAAATTAAAATCTTGGTATCATTGTTAAGTTTATTCTTGTTGACCAGTTGTTAACTTTAATTCATGGTATCGTTGTTGAGTTGATTTCATATTGAGATGAATTTTACGGACTAGAATTTATGGTATCATCTGATGACATATATTGATGAGGACAGTGAGAAAGGTAAAACGTCTACTTTGGTTATGGAACCTAGAGTTTATCGCAGCCATATTAGCTGTCGTAACGAGAACGTAGGAACCTAACTTGGATGTACATACTTTAGTTATGAGATTTAGAGTTTCTCGCAGCCATACCGGTTGGCGTGGCGAGGATTCTAGATGACTTGATTATAGGGTTGCATACCTTAGTTACGGAACCTGTCGTTTATCGCATCTACGCTTACTGGCGTGGCGAGGATTCTGAGTGTCATGATTTCGGATAGACGTGTATGATTATCAGGTTGTATCTTAAATTGGTTCTTAAAATATCATCTCAAGACTTATCTATTTTTGTTATTCCAGGACTTTGTTCCATCGCTTCTTTTCTTTACTAGCAGTAAAGATACTTTCCGTCCTTAATCCAGTTCTTTTGAGCTCCTATTCTCTGAGGATTCCTTGTTAGTATGATAATTAGTGACTTGCAATTTTGGTTTTGTCTTGAATTGGTATTGACTGAGTGTTGCTTGTGGGTTGTAAGTGTTTCCTAGTTGGACATGTGAGCAGTAGACTTTAATCTGGAATTAACCCATAGCATAGTACCTTGTAACAATGATTCTAGGAGTAGTGTCATTAGAGACTGAGAGTTAAGGAGAGTATAGAGTATCAGTGATAGTTCTCAGAGTTAGTATCAGAGCCAATTACCCGTCCTGGATAATCATGATTATGTAATTGAGTGATCTATGTAAACGATTAAGTATCCGGGAATTGTGTTAAGGATTTATGGAGCATGATGTCCAATTTGATGATTGATATCGGAAATGTTAAAGGTAAAGAAATATATATGTATAAAGGGTTTAATGAGATGTCATAAGTAGAGAAATATCAGGATTAGTAATGGAAGTTGTGAAGCGTATCACGGATTAGTTTAATAGGCTTTAAAGGATTGAAGGAAATACATACACAACCATCGAGATGAGGAACCATACACATACCCATGAGAGTAAAGAAACATGAGTGTTATAGAGGGTACAGGTGATCATGAGTCTAATGAGCTTGATGAGATAATCCATTAATGCAGCTAGTGATATAATACCAAGAGTGCTAATGGTTCTATTTCGAGGGTTAGTCGAGAATGACACTCAAAACAATAAGCACTTCAAGTGATGATAATTAGATTGGTGTATTAGTGTGCACCTTGAGCATTAGAGACCGTGAACGTTTATAAATATGTGCTTGTGGATTTAATGGAAATGAAATGAGATTTTGAGAATTTTAAGGAGTTGAGATTTTATGTTGTTAAAATATTAAGGATTTAGATTTGATTCAATAAACATAGTCAAGCTACAAAGATTTTAGAAGTGATAAAAATTTTATTTCGATGTTGAGTATCTGACTTCGAGGAAGTGTATGCAATCTAGTTTTAAGTTGATCGAGAAGTTAAACCTCGCTGATTATTTTTGAGGATTAATTCTAGGGTAGATGAGAAACATGAATATTAATATATGAGTAGATGATATACACGTGTAAGGATCTGGTGACTTGGGCAGGACTGAGATAACACTGAAAACAGACTTGGGTGTCCATCTAGAGTTGTATTAGAAAGGGCTTAGCACTCAGTATGGTGTTGCATTTGACGTGTATTCGAGTGATAAGAACAACTAGTATGAACAATTATAGTAGGAACGGGAACTGACAGAGGGTATGGTACTAAAAGAGATAGAGGTATCAACTTGGATGCATTATTGAATTATGGTTATATTAGAGGTTCTTGGTATCAGATTTTGGTATTAATAGACAGGTGTGTGCAATGTTGATATATTCACGGATCTTGTGGATTATGACTAGTTGATAAGGATATCAGTGTACCGGAATAGGAATTTATTAGTGAATGTGCTAGAGTTAAGTGTTTGTTAGAGATAGCAGTTACCGCAAGAAAAATGTTAGCAGGTTCTTTCTTTCCCTCCTAATGATTCCTTCTTCCATCTTTCGATTGATTGTTTTCCTAATACTGTAGTTCGTATTCGTGATTTTCTTGTTAGAACATAGCTAGTAGCACACCTTAGCAGAGACTGCAATACCATGACAAAAGATACATAACCTATATTTTTCTTAAGTTGCATGGCTGTAGGTAGAGTTTTCTTAAACCATGACCATTGGGTTTTGACCATAGCAAAGATCTGTGACGAGGTTATGACTGAAAAAAAGAGACAAGAGGATTAAATTTGTGGATGAGCATTAAATTAAATAAAGAATTTAGGGGTTGTTATAACGGAGTTGATGGATCATTGATTTTATGAAAATCGAGGTATGATTGAAATTCGAGGACAAACATTAACTTAAAGGGAGAATTAAGAAATTCACAGAGCAAAAAAAAAAAAAAAAAAAAATTTTTTTAGAGGATTTATTAATTTTAAGGAGGTCTTGGTAGGATTGAATTGATTATTAAAAATTTGAGAGATTATCATTTTATCTAATTGATTGCAAGATAGAAATTTTATATATTATAAATGTTGCATTGAAGATTCTGGAAGCATCGCATCGTTGAGTATTGAGGAAAAAGAAAATCAGGAAATAAAATCGTAAATGGAATAGTGACGAATTAAATTCTTGGGATGAGGAGTTAGATTGGAATAAGCATCAATTGAATTTGAGTTAGAGGAGTGAGATGATTGGTGAGTGTTTAAAATTTAAATTTTTGGGATACAGATTTTTAAGTTTTATAATTATACATTGATTGGATTTCAATTGGAGGATTGGATATTAAAATCCTTGAGTATTTAGATACGAACTAAAATTTTGTGGAGATTATGATAAAAATTTGAATTTGATTTTTTAAAACTTGAAGATTTTCAGGAATATGATGTTATAAATTTCTGAAAGGTTGTGAAATAGCAATATGGAATTACTTCATGATTATTTGGTTTGAAATTTAAATTTTGATAAAAACAATACAATGTATAAATGCGATTATTGAGAATCCTAAATTTCGAGGACGAAATTTTTCTAAGGTGGGTAGACTTGTAACCTCCGATTTCCAATTTCTGAAATAATTAGATTTTTATATTTTCTTAATATCGAATGTATGAAATATTTTCCTTGAAATTCCAGTATTAGATTTTTGAATAATGTTTGGTTTCAGAAGGTAATTTATAATCTTATATAAAAATCATTTTTCCTAAATGTCGCTATCTTATAAAATAAGTAAAAAAATAAATAATAATAATATATATATATTTCTAGTTTCAAATATTTATTGGCTTGAATCATAAAAATTATTATTTTAACTAAATATTTATTTAGTTAGACTAGTTGATAAAATAAAATAAATTTTTATTTATTGGGATAGTAAATAAATAAATGTCATACTTTCTAAGATTTTGCAAAATGTACTAATTAGTAGCTAATTGGAAATTAGCTAGCTTTCCTAAAAACATTTTCTGAAATTATAATCTTTATTTTTATTTTTACAAGTTGCCATTCCCATTAACTAGCCTTCACACCCTCTTTTCCCCACATGAAAAACCCGTTTAATTATGATCTGGGCCATTCATTATTGGGCCAACCCGCACCCTTTATTCCACACCATCTCTCCCTATTTAAGTCCCTCATCACAACTCCCTAGAAACCCTAGCTAGCTCTCACAAATCCCCACGAAGCCGAAGCCACCACCATTTTTTTTGTGTGCTCGTGTCCGTGTGTCCAGCATCACCGTGTCAGCCGTGATGGCCTCGGGTCCGACCCCGGGTGTCCCACCGTATCCATTCATTTCCTGTGTCCGATTACAATATTACAACCAGTTTTCCCGTGTCCAACACCCGGACACGTCCACGGTACATTCAAACCCGCCGTGTCCAGCCCCGGACACGACCCCGACTCATCCACAGACATCCAAACCCTAAACCTAACCTAGATCTACCGCCAGTGGCCACGCCTCACCGCGTCGAGCACCCCACGTCAAGTCGACGACCGCCGCGTCGACCCTGCGTCGCCCATCAGCCGCTGTCCTCACCGGAGCCGACGTCGTCGCCACGTCCTGTGCTGCTCTGGCTTGGATCCACCGCCGACGAGGAGAACGACGACCACCGCCGAGCTTCGACTGCAGCAAATCTCGACCGCCGCCGCCTCGAAGCCACCGCTGCTCTCGAGCGACGCCGCCGCTCCTCGGACAGAGCGCCGCCCCTCGAATCGAGCGCCGCCTCGAGCCGAGCGACGCCACCGCCTCGAGCCGAGCGACGCCACCGCCTCGAGTCGAGCCCCGCTGCAGAAGATCCAGTCGCCGCCGAAGCTTCGATCGCCGCCGTCTCGACCCGGTCCGCCGACCGCCTCCTCGAGTCGAGCTCCGCCGAGTACCCGCGCCGACCCCGGCGAACCCCGCGCCGCGCCGACGAGAACCCCATCGTGAGCCTCCGCCCCTTTCTTCTTCTATTCTGTGACCTAGAGTTTAGTTAATATAATTAGGGATGTATTAATTAATTTAGTTAATTAATAATTAGTTTAGTAAATTTATAATTAGTTTAATTAACTCAAAATTGGTTTCATTAATTCATAATTAGTTAATTAATTCATAAAAATTAGTTTATTTTATATAATTAGTTATTTATATAATTAGTTTATTTTATATAATTAGTTAATTGAATTTATAATTAGTCTAGTAAATTAATGTAATTAGTATAGAAATTTCATGTAATTAGGGTAGTTAATTATTTCTTAATTAGTTAATTAATTTGTTAATCAGGAATTTAAATTTTAATCAGTAGTTAATGTAATTAGTTAATTTATATTTAAATAGTTTAGTTTTATTTTAAAGGATTTGGTTGTGTGAACAAAAATAATAAGTTTTGGGTTATATTATTATTTAAGAAATAATTTCAATAATAAAACTTAGTTCAAAATTGTTTATTTGGGGCTGGTGACCAAATTTACTATAGATGCATAAATATATTGACTTTTACGTAAATTCTAAAATTGTATATAGTATAATTCTTATTTTTGGTATAAAAATGTGTATATGTATAAACATATATATAGGTATGTAATTTGGTATAAAAATATATTGGTAATATACATATTAATTTAATACGTATTTTGGTAAATATATATGTATGTAGATTTATATTTTCGTAATGGTATATGTATGTATATATATATATGTTGTATTGGTTATATATATATATAAATGTAATTTGGTATATTTACCTGTATATAATATATGTAAATTGGTATATATATATATAACTACGTATTCTAGTATAAGTAAATTGGTATATGTATATTTATGTATTTGTAAACCTACTTAGCATATTTTATAGATATAAAATTAATATATATGGTAAATATATTGTTCAACCTAAATATATATATATTATGCATGAATTAAATGGTATATATATATATTGTATATGTATTTATTTTGGTGCAAGTAATAGTGTAGGTGTTAATGTTAGTTAACTAGGTATAATGTGTTATAGATGTCTGTCTAACTAGATGACCCTAGTTGACTGAGTTCCATGCCAGGCTTAGCCCTGAGTTAGGTATTTGATTGTGTGTGTAGTATAGCATCTGATGCCAATGTTGTATTTGAAATATTTTTAAGACTGTTGGTTCCTCCAGACGGTACTCTGGAACAGGACATCGGTTTTCACCAGCTAAGGACCCAAGGCGAGTACATTCTCTGATTAGTTTCTAATTTATGATATCTCCTATGTTCACTGTATCTAGTGTAAATATCTATGTTCTTGACATGTTGGTTACACGGATTGGTATACACGGATCTCGTCATGAGATGTTATTCCTTATTCATGGTGTAGCTTGTACAAGACTGGTTTCCTTGTTATCTTGTGCATGTACAGACACTGATTCCCGGGGAGACTTGCAACCTTCCTGGGGAATCCCGTGCCATAGCATACCATGATTGGATCTACTATACCAGTCGGGGGTGGGGAGTATTTTAGTATAGATATGTGATCATACCCAACTTTTCATGCATCATAGCTCACCCCACGTCTCACGTCGGGTGCGGCCTGACCATCTCAGTGCCTCATAGCTGCTACGTGTGATTAGCCTGACCTCTACATGCATCATAGCTAACCAACGGTTAGCCTGACCTTCGTGAATCATAGCTAATCATATGTAACCAGCCTGATCAAGATCCCAAGCCGATCACATATTAAAGCTAGTACTCACACACTTAGTCATAAGTTTCTTGCTCATGGACATATTGTTTCTTTTTCTGCAGTTACTTACAGTATTTCCAGTATTTCTTTCATTGTACATTTCTCGTACCTATACATGCATCTGGTATATTTCCATCTAGAACTGCTACATAGTTTATGTCATTTATATAGAACTGCTAATTAGAGATGTACTTTGCTCCTTCCTGACTGGAAAATATTTTTCCAGACTGTGACCTTAGTAGACTGGTTCCGACACTCTTGGAGATTGGAAGTTAATGATTGCAGGTATGATTATGTTGTCGTTAGACTTGTGCTGTATTCTTTTATTTCTTCAAATTCTTATCGTGCTGTAGTTGTGATTGAGTATGTTGTTCATTTTTATAGTGTTATCCGTGTCTCCTTATGGAGTTGGATACTAGTGTGAGATTATTTAGATAGTACTTGACCTAGACAGCGTTCTACCGCCGATGCTGCGGCGTAGGCTGGACGTACCCACGCACTCGTGCCCCTAAATCGGGTGCGGGTCGTGACAATATATATATATATATATGTATATATATATATATATATATGTATATTGTATATGCATTTAATTGGTATAACATATATATATATGTATATATATATATATATGAGTATTAATGTATATTCTAGATAATAATATGTATAATTATACATGTACTAGGTGACCAGAGTGTAATTACGAATACACCATAGTTACATTGACCTGTGGCCATGTAATATGTTAGCAGACTTCCACATGTACACCGACGTACTGGCAAGACCCATATTATTGATTGTCTATTATGTACAGCTATTACAGATGTGACACCCCTAGCGTAGTATATGAGTTCATTGTGTTTTGTGTGTGTTAGTGTAATGTCTGATGCAATATTGTATTATATGATATGCGCATAGGACTGTTGGATCATTCAGACGATACTTTGGAAACAGGACATTGGTATTGCCAGCTAAGGACCACAGGCGAGTACATTCTCTGACAGTTTTTATTATGTTGATTATCTCTATAATTCTAGTTGTATAGTGTACATGATTTTGACACTATTGTTTACACGAGTTGGCATTATCGAGACCTGTCACGAGGAGTCATGATTTGGGATCTATCGTGCTAGTTGGGGGACGAGGAAATATTAGTAGCTTATGTGATCATACCCAACTCTACATTCATCATAGCTCATCCACACCTCACGTCGGTGTAGCCTGACCATTATATGCCTCATAGCCTGTTACATGTGATTAGCCTGACTATTGCTCGCATTATAGCTATCCGGATGGTTAGCCTGACCTTACATGAATCATAGCTAATCATATGTAACAAGCCTGGTCAGTCCCAGGATGATCACATGATATGCTGATGTTTCACACACTTAGTTCGATGTTATTGACATGTATCTCTAGTATATTGATCTAGTATCTCTACATGTTCTAGTTATTATTCTGTACTCATTTATATTCTAGTTCATTGTTCTAGCATTTACTTGTATTTCTATTCATTGCTAGATGTATATTGATGATGATTTATTCCAGTATTCCTTTATTCCAGTACTTCATTATTCTAATATTTCTTATAGACAGTATCTATATCTATCTTGTATTTCTTTACACTGTGTTATAGTTTTTGTCAATATATGTGGAACTGCTATTAGTGCTTGTACTTCGTTCCGATCCTGACTGGATATTTTTTCTAAAGGATCTTGAGGATTTTTTTACTACACACTATGGACCGGGTATAGATGCAGACTACACACCAGAGATTTTAGAGGAGACTATTCCTTTAGAGGAGACATTACCTGTAGCTATCTAGACAGTATTTATCTTATGCACTGAGACTTATTTGAGGTTTATTTGAGTTATGTTTAGACTTATTCTTAGTTTATGTTAAGACTTGTGGAGACTTATGTTGGACAGCTAGACTGTGGTTTATCTATATTTTGAGACATGGTGTTTGACCATGTTATTCTTCTTATCTTTTATCGTGCCTTATGATCTTATAGTTGTTGTGATTGAGTTTATATTACAAGATATTGTAAGATATATATTGTCCTCCTTATGGAGATTGATATCATTGACAGGTTGTGAGTTATGTTAGTATTTATTGTGACCTAGACAGCGTTCTACCGCCAATGCTGCGGCGTATGCTGGACGTACCCACGACTCATGCCCAAATTTCGGGTACGGGTTGTGACAGTTGTACAATGGAGAACTAGCAAGAGTTTAAGTTATACATGATAAACTTTAGCTATAATCTAGAATATGTTAATCATGTCATGCCCTTTAGGTTTGATAATAAGTTCAGAAGAACACGAGGTAAACACGTGCTCGATGTCTAAACGCCTCAAAAAATAATTTATAATATAAGTGGGTGAATGGAAAAGAAACCCACTCAATTCCTCTGGTGCACCTAGTATTCGCCATCTTGAGGCAGAAAGTATGGAAGTTCCTACAGTTTTGTTTCAAAATCTAGCTATGCAAAACTAGTGGTGTCAGAACCCCAAACAACAAAGTACCACAAGGAAGCCCAACTTAAGAACTAAAACCAGCATGCAAAACAAGCATAATATATTAAGGCAGTTTTAACCTGAATAGAGTGAGTATAAGTAAACTTGCATGTTTAAAAAAATAGGAAAGTGCATGGACATGACAAGACTATCAATCAATCAATCACGGCCAAGCATCTCTTACGTCTTACTAATCATTAACTAACTAGCGTTGTCACAATCATATTTAATGTCACATACAATTTGGAAATTCTATATAGCCACATGCCTAGCAGTCTATCCGTATCATATAGAAGCAAGGATTACAAAATATAATTAACATATGTAGATAATTTTACTTATAATGTAACACTCGACGGTGTGCTGGAAGTGTATCCCTCGTGACAGAGAGCTCCAAATCTACAGGTGTCGCTCGGATGTCGGGATTGCATGTAGCTAGAAAATTTCCCTAAATGATTCTAGGTATCAAATATAGTTCAATAACCTGATTATTTTAATCAAGATTCTCGACAGTGGTGCTGGAGAATCTGCCTTAGGCATGATTCAAGACTGGATAATAGCTTGACAGGCATAATCAGAAATTCAACCACCAGAATAAAAGGACATGCAATACAAGTGCTACTAATAGCCTTGATTAGGACAGTACAAGAATCTTGAGTCATGAGTGCATTGCATTGAGCCACTATCAGGAATATCAATACAGTATTTTCATACACATGGACATAAAATCCTAAGCTTCATTACAAGCACTAATACAAGGAAAAGGCAAGAAAATATTATATACACTATCCCAAGGTTAAGTTAAAAAACAATTGGAGAATATAGCAATTAATGGACAAAATAATCAAACATGTAAATTTGCACAAAACTAGACTTTGATATATTTAGAAAACTGGGCATAACTCTCTTATTCGAACTCCAAATGAGATGAATCAAAAGATTCGAAAATCTAAGACAAAGATCTTCAACTTTTATGTTTTCAATTTTACGAGATTCTAGCTACAAAAACAGCTAAACAGGTAAAAAGAGTCATCAGGATCAAAATAAGCGAGAAGCACTGCGCGCGACCAAAAATCTGTGCGCGACACGTTACGCATGACAATGGATGATGCGCGCTGTGCACTACTGCGCGAGGCCAGAAATTTATGCTCGGAGCACTGCGCGCGGCCAAATTTTTGTGTATGGCACTTTGCGGGTGGCAAGGGTTGATGCGCCTGGCGCACATCTGGGTGCATCCAGAAATCTGTACGAGTGGCACTGTGCACGGCCAAATTTTTGTGCATGGTGTGCTGCATGCGACAAGGAATGATGCGCGAGGCGCACTTCTATGTTCGACAAGATTTCTGTGTGCGGCCAATACGCACGGTAAGAAATCTGTGCAAGGCGTACTATGTGCGACACAGCTCATCATCCCTATCAAGCAGGTCTAAGAACACGAAAATTTCTAAAATTTCTTTTGGCTATAAACCTTCGATTAAACTCCAAGTTAAGTGATTCAAAAGTCAAAATCATGCAAACTTTAATGATTTATCTCATGGAACTACTAGTTTTCGAAAGTAACTAGTTTTAGTAGATCAAAACCAAGGAAAACTCATGGAACCAATAGAAATCCTAACATAGAAATGTACATCTACTTCATTCAAGCCATCAAATCCAAAAATGTTAAGTACTAAACATGTAGAGGAGCTCATAGAGCTTAACATAGACTAATAAAATGCAAAAAATCTACTACTACCAGATACGGATATGAAAATACTTGCCTAAATCCACTACTACCACTACTACTAAAGTTCTCCATAGTTTGTAAGATGTACTTGCCTAAATCTACTACTACCACTACTACCAAAGTCAAAAACCCACGCCAAACCTAGGCCCAAACTCACAGCTTGGGAGAGGAGAGAAAAGAAGAAAATAAAAAGAGAAAAAAGTGAAAGAATGAAAAAGAGAGAGAAATAGAGGAGTTATATATAGGAATGTTGACTAAACATTAAGCAAAAATATAAAAATTACCCAAAAGCAGCTAAAAAATCTAGAAAATATACGGGAAGCAATTATACAGCAATAGTACATGTATACCAGATACGGATATAAAAATACGAAAATAGTGAGACGAGTCTCAAGCACCCCCCCACCCTCCCCCCCTCCCTCACCCAAAAAAAAACCCCTCTAAAAAGAATCAAACAAAGAAGAAGAGGGTAATGTTTGATAATGGAGTTACCTTAAAAGGCATTAGGATTTTATGAATCTAACAAAACCTTTCCACTTGGGAGGAGATTGTTGTTTTATGATAAACAAAAGAATGAAACTAGGTTTATACAAAACCCTTTCTTTGTTTACAAACAAGAAAAAGAGTAAAATTAATCCTATACGAGGATGTTAAGTACAATAAAAATGATTCTGGGAAAAAATTGCTATAGGAGTCTGATCTGCGGTCGATCACTTTGTCCCTTGGACCACACAATGATGAAGAAGTGTTGTAGAAGAAGAAGGAGCTTCAAAGATTGCAGGTGGGATTGAACTCTCGTTGCAAAAGTTGTCAATCAACACTCTCTGTCTGTGCTCTCTCTGTGTCTTGATCTCCAATAGTCTCCCTATTTTTGACCTTGATCTCATGTAACCAGAGGTCTCTATTTATAGAGATCAGTCACAATAACTGTCCAGTTGGCGTAGAAGCCCAACTGTGGAGAAATTTGTACCTTTTACGCAGCAGTTATAATAAATGCTACCCACGTATGAATGATCTCCTGAATCCACGTATGACACGTGTCCCATTATGAGGAAACACGTATAACTGCTTCTCGAAGATCACGGCATGTAAGCCACGTAGGTAACTGCTTCTCGCGTAAAGATGGTTGGCATAAAAGCCAAATAGCTGTCTTATTGGCGTAAAAGCCAAATAGCTTTTTTGTTGGCGTAAAAGCCAAATAGCTGTCTTGTTGGCGTAAAAGTCAAATAGTTGTCTTGTTGACGTAAAAGCCAAATTCTATGTAAAACTTGATGTTGCATGAATAATAGATAACTAGCGTAAAAATAGCCAATTATCTTTCCTGACTGAGGTCTTGAGCGTATTCTGGGCCAAATAGCCTTATCACGTACCTTTGCAAATATAGCCTGAGTTGGCGTATTTCGAGGAGATAGCATACGGCGTACTCCTATAGTTGAAAATAGCCTGATTGGCGTAAAATGCAAGGATGGTGATGTAAGCTTATAAGCCCTAGTTTTAGCTCTCCCAGTTATTTAAAAATAGAACCAGATCTCGTGCATTTAATGCAGAGATATGCCTCAATCTCGTGCATTAAATGTCGAGATATGCCTCGAGCTCTGTACGGGAAACAACTTTTGACGTGGCGCCAGATTTTGTCTCATCTTTGAGCGTAAAAACTCTTCTCTACCTGTGTAGAATAGGCAGCATATTTTTTGAATGTGTAAACATGACTTGTATCAAGGATATGTCACTAAACGACAGTCTGGGTCTCTGTGCAAAATTATCGTCACAGCCATCCTCTCGATCGTCGTGTAGTACTTTTGTCAGGAGTCAGGTTCACTGTTTTGTTTGATAGATTCATCAGAGGAATATGAAGAGTTCCTCGTATGACTTTACGTTGCATTAAAAACAAACATATTTTACGCCGGAGGGAGGTGTAGCCTTTTACGCCAAAACAGCCTTGAAGTGCTGCTTTACGCGGTCAGCTCTGAAGCTCTATGATACGCTAAACAGCTCTGAAGCTCTGTTTTATGCGAGCAGTTTTGAAGCCATGTTTTACGCCACATAGCCTTGAAGCACCGCTTTACGCGGGCTTCATGCATGTTGGGGGTTTTCAAATTCCTCGTAATTTGAAATACTTTGAATGAAGCATAAAATGGTCGAATTTGACTCGTTCTTTGAGGCTGATTCTTCGACAATAATTAAGAAGTTGTTGGAATTTGGTATGTTCTCTTCTGCCTATATAAAGGCAAGTGAGTGAACCTGTTCTTCCATACTCCCTTCACCACAAAGATGGTTGCCGAGATTCCTTGGGCTGATTTGAGAAAGAAGAAGATTATACTCTTCCAGCATGTGAGGAGCCATAAAAAGAGGTTTCTTCGAGCAAATATTCTCTGCAACGATAGATCATAGAAGGATATCATGGCTTCCTTTGCTCGAGATAGTCAGCAATTTTATATGGCGATTCGCCAAGGAGAGAGGAAGGGTCTCATTAGACCCCACAGCTTGCTAGCTGTATTTTCCCCTATTATGAAGCTGGACCCTGGTGGGCAGCTTGGCCGTGTCTTCCAGTATTGTGTTGGGTCTGAACCCCTAACACAAATCTGAGCATGGCCGCCAATGACGTATGGAGGGGGGCTTGAATAATTTAAACAAGCCTAGTTCTGTATCCTCCCGCCATTAACCATTTTCTTGTTCATCGGCCGAAGAAGACGAAGAAGTGTCATAGAAGAAGAACTGAAGATCTCCATCAGACGAGAACCTAGCGTAATAGATTCCCGTCGTGATATTGAATATTAATAAAAAATCCTTTGTAAAATAGATTTCTATCATATGTAATCATGATCTTGAATATTAATTAAAAATCCTTTATAAAATGGATTTCCATCATATGTAATCATGATTAATAAATTTGTCTTCTTTTACGCATCATTGATTTGCCATATTTGCTGTGAGGAAGTCTGATAATACGCAGCTTCGACATGCTTGATTAAATTTTTTTTATGCTGATTCTGACAAATATGCTTTCCGTCACGCTCTAACTTTTACGCATAGAGGAGTATGCGTAAAAAAGCTCTTCAGCATTACATTGTTTTGAAAATCCAATTGTCATAATGTTTGTGGACGAGGAGTCACGTAGAATTCTGAACTGTCACTTCTTTAATACGAAGAATATATGTTCAGAACATCATCTTCAAGAATGGCTTCCTGAAAGTTTCTCAAAACAGGGCAAGAAATATCCGCCGAACAGGCCATCCCTGACCTAGATGTAAAAGATCTTGGCTAGACTTCGAATGAACTTCTAATGGCCAAGGGAGAAAAGTCATCTCCAGTAAAGACAAACATTTTTAGGGGACTCCTTGGCCCTTCGTCTGATGAAGTCTCTCCTGACTAAAGAAGAGGAGAAGTTTACTGAAGACTCATCGTTTGTTTGCAAATGCTGACATCTGTGTTTCAGGCACTTGCAATGTTTTGTAACCAAAAAGGAGCATTTTCTACGTAAACCCTTGTAATTGGCTTTCTTCGAGTGTAAGACCCGAATTATCCAGATATACGCGTATCCTGCTAACTGATCTGTCCCGCATAATTTAAGATGCACGTAAAATCAGAGATTCGTTAGCATCTGAGCGAAAAATCGTAGATCTGTAGCTTCTGAGCGTAAAAGCTTCTGAGTGTAAAATCATAGATTTGTAGCTTCTGAGCGTAAAACCGTAGATCTGTAGCTTCTGAGCGTAAAAGCTTCTTAGCATAAAATTATTAATTTGTAGCTTCTGAGCGTAAAACCATGGATCCTTGCTCTGCACATAAAATCATGGATCCGTTACGCAGCATGACTGTCCGCCTTCCTTTTCAAATGATCGGCTGACGTGGTCCCAAATCATAACTGATCAGATAAGATCGAATTCGGTTAAGGATTCAAAGAGTTACCTGAACTCTATAAATAGACCTAGGTCGTGAGAGAGAAAAACCCTTCGTCTCTTTTCTAAAAATTCTTCTCCTCTTTCTGAGAACTCTTCGTCTTCATCTCTTTCTGAGAACTCAGATTCGCCATGGCACCGGAACAGGCCTCCGCTGCTAAGGAAAAGAAAGCCGTTTTCTCATCTTGCTCCTCTGCTCAAGCACGAGCGACGCCCACTAGGCCAAGCGAGCCTCGTTTTGAACGAAGTGCTCCACCGTCTAGCTATGCACCGGGCATCATAGGTAAAGTTTCGAGAGAAATAGAGAACCTTCCACACACGTTGTACGTGTATGCGTAAATACGTCCACATTCCTAATGTGTCAACGTAAGACTCCATATTTTGCAGTCTGGCGTAAAAACTTAGACTGTCAAAATATGGCGTATACTGCAAACCTTGCGTTTTACGCACTGGGAGTAAATTCTAGCGTAAAAATCAATTTTTTGCAGTCTGGCGTAAAAGTACAGAGTGTTAGGTTTTGGCGTATACTGCAAACCTTGAGATTTACGCACTGGGAGTAAATTCCAGCATAAAAATCAAATTTTTGCTGTCTGGCATAAAAACTCATACTGTCAAGTTTTGGCGTATACTACAAAGAGTGTAGCATCTAGCGTAAAAACTGACTTGTTTTCTTTGATTTTTGCAGTGGACCTACAGATCCCCCTCTGGCTGAAGTGATGGGCTCTGCTGCTGGAATGCTGAATTCCAACTATCTGGAGGACTTGTCCCATGTAACATTCCCTATCTCTGGAAACGAGTATCCTCAAGAAAGAGAAACTCTGATCTCGGCCCAAGGAGAAAGAATGTTGCTGAGTATGATCAGTGGGGAACCCCTGACATACATAGATGGTACTGAGTATAAGAAACCAGCTTTCTTATTTGGGGATGTGATAGATAAGCAATCTCAGACGAAGCCCAAGACGAAAGATTGGGTATTTTTTGCTGAGGGTACGATCCTGTATCTGCCAAAGATATTCAGAGATTACCCTATCTCTGCATTCTTTCATGTCACACATCCAAGAAAGATGGTATGGACTCTGACTCCTGATCTTCATGGCCAACTAGGGATGATCTTTTATAAGAAAGGATTAAACCGAGGATCCTTTGTAAGCAGTCCCTCAGGCCCTGTCATGCCCTTCAGAGGATTACTGTCGGGCAGCGTCCCGAGTGAAGACACTTCACTGATCCAGCCGTTTCAAATAGCAACTTTCTGCAATGACTTTATGGGTCAGGAAGGAGTATACCCCAAGGTTAACCCTCGCACCAGTGGATAGCTTAGCCCCCAGAATCTTCGATGGGCCAGTTTAACTGCATGGGCCCTGAAGCATTTTCAGATGGAGTTGGAAAGTATTGGCTTGTTTGGGGCTATGAGTGCCACTAGTGTTGGGCTGCCTCTCAACCCTAACTTGTTATTAGCTTTGATTGAGCGATATAACTCCCTCACTGGGACTTTCGCCACTCCGCTAGGTGAGTTGGGCTTAGCCCTTCATGAGATGGCAGAAATCTCAAAGCTGCCAATGGGAGACACTCCTTATGAAGAGTACGTTCCCACAAATAGGGAGCTGAAGAAAACTAACCCTCGGGCAGTGGCAGTGTACCAAGAGCTGATGAGCCACTACCTTGCATGCACCACCTTCTACAAAGAGCCCTCTGATTTGGCTCATATCAACAAATGGGTATCCTACCTCTTCTTCCATCAGGCCAGAAATGCCAAGCAGGACCAGGTTGTAGATAGCAGAGATAAACCTTTGAACCCCTTGAGCATTCTTAATGCCAACACAATCGACGATCTTATTGAAGATGCGGAGGCTCAAGATTGTGTTCTCAATGAAGAGATAGGGGGATTATCCTGCAGGAACCAAAGCCTACAGATATATGAGGCATTGTCGAAAGCCTCTGTCAAGGGAAGCTCAACTGGCTGGCTTCCTCTCTATTTGGCTATGCCGATGAGTGGTTCCTGGTATCACGTCTGCGGATCACATTCATCGTAACACCTTATGGCCCGCAGTGCGTTTGGTGTTTGGAGCAAGATTGGGCCTGCTCCCTGCCATGGTATGCAGGATTCAAGCTGGCCTGAGGGCTATTACCGAGGGACTGCTGGCTGATGATACACAGTGTGAAGGATATCCCAGAGTGGAATTGCTATTCTTATATCTGATGGGTTGGTTAATCCTTCACAACACCAAAGTAATGTCTCCCGGATCGGCCAGTGGTTCGGGCAATAACTTCTTGTTGAATTACAGGAATTCTTCTTGGAATATGACTAGCGTCATAGATTGTCGGCTAGCACTAAATTTTGCCCACGGTTGGAAGTTCTTCTATATCGTACCCCCGTACATATCAATCAACAGGGGGCAAAACTTCAGGATGTAGGTCAGGGGAAGACTATTCTTTCTCCTGAAGCCTTTTACTGGTTGGTCTGCATTAGACCTTCCCATCTGCTGTACAGAAATGAGGACCACTGCTACTTGGAGCCTTATCTGCCTAGCCGTTTTACCAAGCAATTTGGGTATGATCAATTGCACATGGGAAATTCCATCACCAGCTTAAAGTTCAAAGGTGGACTTATTGATGGAGATAGAGGATGGCGGTACTTCATAATGGGTTGTACTGGAGCAACCTTTGCTGTGCCAGCGACTTCTCTCTCCATGGAGTTGCGTATTCTTCATTCGTACGTGCAGTTTTATGCGTCCATCAATACCTTCCATCGTAATTTTGATGTACATGGAAGTTTCAGAATGCCCTCCCATAAGTCCACCGGAAGAGAGAAGATACCCTTTGGTTTCCTCTGATGAAGGTGATAAAACCACCGGTGCAGATGATTATTTGTTGATTTTATCGAGAGGCGTAATAGCTCCACCAGCAGAGCCTCTCATTATCTCCAGTAAACGAAAGGCTTCCACTCTGAAAGAGCCTTCTCCCCGCAAGAAGAAGCAGATTACCAGAGGTCCCAAAAGGACTTCCACCAAGGGGGCCTCTTCCAGGAGTGAGCCTATTGTTTCCCCTATTGGGGATAATTCTTTGATCAGGGGTCCTTCGCCTTTTAGAGAGGGAACCTCCACAGTTCCAGCTGACAGTGCTGGAGATTCTTTGACCGCGATTGTTGCCGCTACCACCGTAACTGGTAGTGCTTCTAGATCACCTTCAAGGCCGAGCATAATAAGAATCAATATACCTTTACCCAGACATATAATGGGGCTAGCCCCTCCTTCATCTATAAGTATCTCAAGTGAGATTCCACCCGATGAACCTCGAGGGATCTGGGTGACGACTGGGATGACGAACCTCAAGCGTCAGTTGGTGCACCATTGTCTCCAGGTATGACAACTTATTTAGCATCATTAAGAAATAATTTAGCTATACAGGCTGCGGACGCAACATACATACCATCGGCCATGGGTAAATGTTGTCTTTACGCTTTTTTCATAAAAATTAACATCAAATTGATATTAACTTTCTCTTATCTTATTTTCAGGCGAAGACATCTCTGGGGAAGGCAGAGCTGAAGCAATCTCTAATTTTGTTGCAGATCCAGCTGATGAAACGACGGTGACCATCGTCGAAGAAGCATACTTTGAAACTGTTGATCTTGCAACATTTTCAGACGTAATCCCGCCAGTAGCAATTCAAGTCATATCAGAGGTGGATGAACCCACCATCTCGACTGTGCCTCCTTTATCGAGCATGCCAGTAACTTCGACCGTTGTTGGTGTCTCTTCTTTTGTCGCGCCATCTGTTGAAGCGACGACTGTGGTAACATCCTCTACCGACGTTCCAGAAAGGAGATTTATCGATATTGCGGCCACTCCCAGCGTCCATTCGAGCTTTGCTATGCTAGTTGAACAATATACTAGCATATTCTACCTCACCTTGAAAGAATTAATATACATGGTGCTGGAGAAGAACCTAGGCTTTGATGCTCTGAAGATGTCCTCCAATCTCACTATAGCACAGATTAGAAATTTCAGTGACGCTGAAAGAGCTAATGCGCTAGAGAAAATAGTTAACAGTTTAAAACAACCCATTAACGAATATTTGCAACTATCCTGAGGTAGCATCGATGACCTGGTTCAGGCTGAGTATAGCTCACTAACTGCGAAACTTGCTCAGAAGACAGAATCTTTAAACAAATCCATCCAGGAACGTCAATATGAGATGGAGAAAGAGCAAGCAGTATTGGTGGAGATTATTCCTCAACTAGCTCAGTGTCGGGCCGAATATGAGGGATATAAAGTGAGGGTTCGAGAATTAGAAGCTAAACTCGCTCAGGCAAGCGAGAGGCTTCTCGAGGCATCGCTAGTTCGTGATGTCTTAGAGGGTCAAGTGAAGATAGCTCAACAGAACTTGACACATGCGGGTATCATCCACGCAAGTTTTGTTGATACTCTGTCCGAACTATCTCTCTTAAGCAATGACGAAGCAAGGCTGGAGTGGGCTCGTACCAACATCTTGAACTCTAGGAATAAGAGGATGGCTGCTTTGGCGAAACAGATCAGCAATTTAACTGCTCCTCCCCAATGATGTACTTTTTTGCTCTTTTTGTAATTTGCTACTCCCGGAGATAATAAAGATATATTTTTTGACTTTGTGGACCCATCACTTTAAAATATAAATGATAGGCTAAGATGAAAGTGATATCAGAGGTAATATGGACGTGATATACTTTTGGTAAGGTTTAGCTGAGCATATCTATTCAGAGGTAATATGGACATGATTGAATATGATCCGACTAAATTTGTGTACAAAACACTATCATAGGTAATATGGACGTGATAGGTTTTGACGTTTCAAATTAGTTAAACATATCTATTCAGAGGTCATAAGAATATGATAGAATATGATCCAACCAATCTTTGTACGTAGTATCGTCAGAATGAAATCTTCATCATACTCTATTTAAGCAAGGGAGATCAAGCATAGTACTTCTTCAGGAATTTGACGTTGATAGGAGCCATTATCAAATCTCCATTAGGCTTGGCTAATCTGTAAGTGCCATATGAAAATATGGTTTCAATCACATAAGGGCCCTCCCATTTAGGCTAGAATTTGCCTTTGCTTTTGTGTGTAGTGATTATTGGCCTCTTTACAGCCAAAACTAGCTCACCAACTTTGAACACTCTTTCCTTCACTTTCTGATTAAAAGCTCTGGAGACGCGTGCCTGGTAGAACTCGATGCGCTGTTGATCTTGAAGGCGTTTCTCGTCTAATCCTTCTAGCACTTGAAGTCTTAAACGATCATTATTTTCCTGATTCAGCTCATTAGCTACTGCTATTCTGAGTGATGGAATTTGAACTTCAATGGGGAGAACTACTTCACACCCATAAACTAATAAAAATAGGGTACAACCCGTTGGTGTTCGAACCGTTGTGCGGTATGCCCACAGACATTCTCCCAACTTCTCGTTCCAATCTCTTTTGTTCGAAGAGACGAACTTCTTCAAGAGCTTTATTATGATTTTTTTGAAGGCTTCCGCCAAACCATTAGCAGCAGGATTATATGTTGTTGAGGCCATATTTTGTATCCGATTCTTATCACAAAATTGGTAAAATGCTTGACTGATGAATTGAGGCCCATTATCATGAATTATCCTTCGGGGTATCCCAAAGTGATAAATTACATGGTGCTTGAGAAAGCTGATCACGTTGGATGTCTTTACCTCAGCAAGAGGGATCGCCTCCGCCCATTTGGAGAAATAGTCAGTGATAGCCAATATGAACCGATGTCCTCTTAGAAGACGAGGGGTGAATAGGACCAATGATATCCATACCCCATGCTTTAAAGGGCCACGATGCAATAGTAGGATGTAAATACTCAGAAGGCTGATGTATGAAATCCGTATGAACCTGACAGGCTTTGCATTGTCTTGCATATTTTACGGTATCTGCAATCATAGTAGGCCAGTAGTAGCCCATCCTCCTGATACGATCCTGTAACTTAGGACCGGTTTGATGTGCTCCACATACTCCGTCATGAGCTTCTTGGATAACCCGCTTTGCATCATCATCAGAGAGACATCATAACAATAGTCCACCATATGTTCGGCGATATAGACTTCGTGAAGAAGCATCAAAATAGAAACGTAATGATCGTCTTTTGATAGATATTGCTTCTTTAGGATCCTCTGGTAAGATTTCGTATGATACGGAGTCTATAAAGGGACTTCTCCAATCTCTTGTAGGAGGAAGCGTATTTATAGCATAGCTGCGTTCTATGTAAAAATTATTTTTTACACAAAACAAATCTCTGTTAAGAAGGATCACCGAATTCTGCCTTCTTATAGGGATAGCTAGATCTGCAGCTAGACTGGCCAGAGCATCAGCTTCCAAATTTTAAGATCGAGGAACATGCTCTAAGAAGAATCCTTTAAAAGATATTGCTATCTCGATCTGGTAATAAGGAATGAGGTCTGGATTGCGGACTTCATATATCCCTCTGACCTGATTGACGATCAGATGAGAATCACCAAAAGCTTCAAAGTATTCAATGTCCAATTCTTTAGCAACTTGAAGCCCAATCAATAGAGTATTATACTCTGCCACATTATTAGAGCACGGTTCACTAAGAGAATATGCTCGATAGATGACGAGTTTATCAGGAGTCACCAGAACAATTCCTACTCCTGAAACCACATTTCCCTTAGGACCAGTTCTGGAAGCACCATCAAAGAATAGCTGCCATGTATTACCTTCCATTGCCGAATTATATTCTGCAACTTCGTCGAGAATGTCCTCATATAATTTGGAGGTTTCCAGAATTGGATGGGCAGCTAAAAAATTAGCCAAGGCTTGACCTTTCATGGACTTCTGAGGACGTACACCATATCATACGGTGTCAGTAGCATTACCTAAGTCACGAGTCAGGAATTAAGAACACTCGACTTATTCATTAAAACCCGAAGTGGATTGATTCTGGAGATGATATGAATAGTTTAGCCTGTTACGTAATGTCGCATCTTCTGGATGGCAAACATTAGGGCCAAGCATTCTTTTTCTACTGGGTTATACCTGTGTTCAGCTCTGACCATCATCCTGCTTAGATAATAGATAGCCTGTTCATGACCCTTATCGTTCTTCTGTACGAGAAGAGCCCCTAAAGATTGATCCATTGCTCGAACATACAACAAAAATGGTCTTCCTATTATGGGAGGCACCAGAACTGGAGGATTAGTAAGATAGCGTTTGATATCATTAAACGCTTGCTGACAGGCTTCGTCGCATACGAATGACACGCCTTTCTTCATAAGACGAGAAAAAGGTTGACATCTTCCGGAGAGGTTGGATATGAATCTCCTGATATAAGCTAGACGACCTTGAAATCTCCTAAGTTCTCTGAGATTACGGGGCGATCGCATTTCTAGGATAGCTTTTACTTTATCAGGGTCAACTTGAATGCCTTTAGCAGTAATGACAAATCCCAGTAATTTGCCACTGGATACTCCGAGAAAGGACTCTGTAGGGTTTATTTTGAGTTAATGTTGGCGCATCAACTCGAATACTGTCTTCAAGTCTTGGATGTGATTATCCTTGAGACAGTTTTTGACAGCAATATCGTCTATGTAACATTCTACCGTTTTGCACAAATGCTCATGGAATATGTTACTCATAGCTCGTTAATATGTAGCCCCGGCATTCTTCAATCTAAAAGGCATGACTGTATAGCAATATACCCCTAATGGTGTAGGAAAGGCGGTATGCTTCTCATCTTCAGGATTCATCTTAATTTGATTATATCCTGAAAATTCATCCATGAAAGACATGCTCTCAAAATCGCACGTATTATCGATCATGACGTCTGTAATGGAAAGAGGGAACTCATCTTTAGGGCAGACCGCATTTAGATCTCGGAAGTCGATACAAATATGAACTTTTTTGCTTTTCTTCATAATCGGGACAACATTAGCGACCCAGTCAGGATGTTGTTCTTTCCGGATGAAGCTACAAGCTATTAATTTCTTAACTTCAGCTTCAATGGCATCCATCATATCTGGGCAGAACCGGCGTTGCTGTTGCTTCACAGGCTTTGAATTGGATAATATGTTAAGTTTATGGGTAGCCACTTTTGGATCAAGACCGGACATATCCTCATAATTCTAAGCAAAGACATCGATATATCATTTTATCAGCTGGATCATTTTTTTCTCTTTCTTCTTCAGAAAGATCGCTGCTGATAAATATCGGCTTTGGTAAAATTTTATCCCCAACATTGACTTGGATAACCTTATCTTCAGTGGGTGGTTCTTTTTGTTCGAACCGGAGTTCCCATTGTATCCATTTGCTATGCCCAGGATTTATCTTCAAATGGTTCAGATTCTTGTTTCTCTGTTTTGAGGGAATCTGTCAACACCATATTTACTAATAGTGCCAGTTCATATTCATCATCTGAATCGGAGGATGACAAATCATCTTGAGAAGAGGAAATGGTCCCATCGCTTGACTCAGAGTTATTTGAAGCTGCAAGAGATGCGGTATACCCTAACCCGAAACGAGTTCGTTGACAGTAGGGATCACCATGCAACGATATTCGTCTGACTTTTCCATAGTTGAGGCCTGGCTCCAACTTCAAATCATAACCCATGTTTTGCATAATCTTCAAGGCCTGTAGGCTATATCTGCGGACTTGCATTTTTCCAGCATCAGACTCGTGAGAATCTTCTTGTATAATCGGTCTATTCCGCATTCGATCGAAGACTATTGGATGTTGATCATTGCGAGTAGGTGGAACAATAAAGATAGAATCTTCATGCGGCCCATATGTCGTGACGACATTAGATGTTGACGCTACTTCCTACACATATGGACGATAAAAGTCTATAGCTTGCAAGAATTTTTGTGCTATAGGTTCTATATCGTTATGGGGAAAAGATTCCTGATTAGGAAATTGAGCGTCAGTATACTGGAAAAGAGAATCTTTATTATCGTTAGAAACCACATTCTCGGTTATATTTACATCAGCCGACTGCTTGTTGCGCCTAAGGTGAATGACCAAAGGTGGAGGTTTCTTGTTCAGACTGATCACGAGAGGATTATTTCCTCCTCCCAATTTTGTTTTGCCCAAGTCAATAGTCATAGGTTCCATGACTTTCGGACGGGTAGTCCGCCCTTTCACCTGGATTGACAAAGGTTGCTCAGCAAATGGTTCTCCTGGCTCTTGTTGGGATTCCTCCTCCATCTTGCCTGATACCTCCTTCATGTAGTCTTAGGTGTACAATATGGCATCAGAATAGTAGGACTCAACTCCTTTAAACGGGTTGAGGTCAGCGAATTCTGTCTTCACTGTTCCCTGAGTATCTACATATTTGAAGCATTTATGTAGAGTTTAAGGAACAATATTGTGATCGTGGATCCATGGTCTGCCCAATAGAATGTTGTAAGACACCTCTGAAACAATGACGTAGCATGTAGCCACTGATCTAAGGTCACCAATCTGGATTCTCAGATGAATCTTCCCCAACGGTCTGCTCTTCCTGGCATTAAAGCCTACGATTGTAGTGGTAGTGTAAGCCAGTTCGCTTGTAGGAATTCTCAACGGTCTTAGCAGACTATGAGGGATGATGCTGATCAACGATCCCGGATCTATGTGAATCCGGTCTACCTCAATGGAGCTGACGTATCCGGTGTAATAAAAAGGCCTGTCGTGTTTGTTATGTTTCAACAATATATCCTCTTGAGTGAAAGTGATGTTAGGGACCACTTCCATCACACTTTGGCATTGAGGCATGCCACAGGCTCTTTATCAGGAGACTTGAGCTGAGCTAAGCATACATCTGCCTGCATTAACGCTTCACTCAAGACTTGACGAGTGTCTTTGGATAGCCGAAGTAGCTCAAAAATGGACAATCTGGCTGGAGTATTAGCCAACTGAGCCAAGATGTCGAAGTTATAAGGTATCTCTAAACCTTCGTTTTGAATATTCTTCAAAGGTTTATCGAAACAAACTTCTTTCTGCTTGCCTTTGTCCACCGAAGTTGGTTTAGAAGGACCTGCCACTGGTATAACAGGTTCAGGCTCTGGAGGTTTGGCAGCCGAAGTGTCTGCCGTTGCTTCCTCCTAGATTCCTCTATAGTCTTTAAGGTAGGCTTTTCCTGACCAGGTTTCGGTTGCTAAAGCCTCTTCTTTTGATGTCGGGGATACTGCAACCATATGGCATGGTTTACATCTTGAGTTCTTTTTAGACTTAGCTTTAGCAGCTTTAGTCTCTTCCTCAATTTTTGACACCAGGTCAGGGTGAACCCACACGATCTCCCCACGCTTGGTAGTTAGGGGCACTAAGTCAAGATTTTGACCCCTGGTAGGAGAAAGATTAACAATGTTCATCATTGCCCGTGGAATAGGTACCACACCATCCGGGACTTCTTGAGGGGGCAGATTGCCAAATTGGAGGGAGATCATGTTTGTAGTGACCGTCTTCTCGTTGTTACGCAGAGTGATGGCCTTGGCGTCGATCAGCTCCTGGATTTTCCTTTTTAGTACATAGCATGCCTTTGTGGGGTGATGTATGTATCTGTGGAAAATGTAGTACTTAGGATTATTTGTACTGCCGACTTTATTTGGACGATTTATCTCGGGGAGAGTAAGCTTGCCACTTTTGACTAGACAATCGAATATGCTCAAAATATCGTCGTCGTCAAAAGAATATTCCTCTATAGGTCTGAAAGTCCCAGGTTTCGTCTGCGTAGTTGCTGGAGTATTTTGCCTGGACGTGTTGATTGCCAGAGCTTCCTTTCCTTTTGTACTACGAGTATGGTCATTATTGGAGAATGACCGCTTCCCTCTATCAGAGTAGAGATCATGATTCCGTTGTCACGAGCCTTCCGACTGTTATCTTCAGCGGCTACCGCCGATATGATAAACGAGGGCCAATCATGGAACTGATATGGTCCCGTGAATACTGAGATCAGTGGGAGAAGGTTCTTCCTACAAATGTCTACCAAAGCTGAATCTGGAACTCCAGGAGGCATCTGCAAAGTAGCTTGACAAAAATGCTCAATAAAAGTACAAACATTTTCTCTTTCTTTCTGCTTTACTTCGATGAGTGATGACATAGACATGTGCATTCCTCCCTCGTAGAATCGAGTGAAGAACAGAGTCTTGAAATCTTCAAAAGAAGTAATGCAGTTGTCCGCTAGACTACGGTACCATTGGTAGGCTACTCTAGACAGACAGCCCTTAAATGCTCGAGTGAGAAGGGCGTCATTCCCTTGCAACAACACCGTCATCATACTGAAGTAATTCATATACTGGCTTGGTGACATTTTTCCCTCAAATAAAACTATGGCCTGTGGTTTGTATTTTGGTGGGAAAGGGATCTCGTCCCAGACAGCTGGGTATGGTTGGTTGATTCCCAACTTCTTGAGCTGATCCTTATGCTTCAAGGCATCAAATTGGACTTTTAATTCCCGAACTGCTTGTATTGGATCTTCAGTTGGTAAAGGGACAACAAAAAGGTGAGAGATCGATTGTATTATAACTCCAATGGGAGGTAATACATTCTCCGGGTTTAGAGGTTGAGGAGCAGCTGATTCTTGATTTTGAATAGGCTCCTGGCTTGCATTGGATGGTGGCATGTCTACCCCCACACGTAGTTGAGTCAGGGGAACAGGTGCTTGAGCTACCGCAGTTGTATGTTGAGTTATCATCATTTGGTGCGTACTCTCCATCATGGTATGCATCTATTTCAGCGACGCTTCTAATACAGCAATGCTTTGTTTCGTACTTCCTGATGGGGAAGCTTCTTCATGTTCATCTCCAACGGCATAAACTCTTATTTCTCTGGATCCCACTGAGGGATTAGTATAGATCTCTATAGAGATCGAGTCTATACTTTCAGCATCAAATTCAGAAAGCTGGCGACCCCCAGCGTCAAAATCAGAAGAATATAAAGCCGATTGTCGTAACCTCGAGCGGGTGTTTTGAAAAACACCTGCTTCAATATTCTCAAGGAGTCTATCAAATTTTCTTTGGCTTAGAGTTCTAGAGGGATGATGTCTTGAACTTGACCTTCCTTTAGGAATATACAAAGCCGTGTTTACCGACGCAAATGTTGGTTCTTCTTCCTGTAAGGACAAAGAGTAGTTCAACCGGTCGAAAACTGATCGTTTTGCCTTAGAACAACAGTAGTTAATTATAATCTTATGACTATTACAACAATGCTCCCTAGGAGATGTAATAGACATATTAGGAGATCCCCTGTCTTTGCGTTTCTGGATCAAAAAATTACGCAAATCAGGGGAATTAACAGAAGAGAAAGAAGAAGGCTTATTCTGCCTTTTTACATCAGTAGGATCGTGGAGATTAGGGACCATAACCCTTTCCCTGCCAAAGGAATACAGCAGTTCACCCATGTGAGTAGCATACAATCCATCATCCTTCTGAGGAGCGTATTTTCCCGTAAAATGGGTCTTCTTTATGCGGACAGACTTATCCTGGCGTAATTTGGAGTTCTGCACAGGTCCGCGTAAAACAGAAAAAGTCCTCAAATGGCCTCCAGGGTCACGCGTAATCTGAAGAGTGGGCAACTTCTTCTCTTGTGGGCGTACAAGCCTAGAGGTTGGGAGATCCGCCACTCGTTTTCCCTTGATGTGATCCAAGGGTCCATTTACCTTATCATAGACAGGAGATATATTTTTACACGCAGGGCACGTTTGAAATTTTTGAATTGGCACTGAGACCTTGTCAAAAATTTGGTCTGCCACGTCACAGACGAAAGACAAAGTTTTACGCGCAGGGCACGTTCTAAACTTCTGGATTGGTACTGGGGCACTGCCAAAAGTTTTGTCTGCCACGTCACAGACGGGAGACGAAGTTTTACGCGTAGAGCAAATCTGAGACTTCTGGATTGGCACTGTGGCATTGCCAGAAGTTTTGTCTGCCATGTCACAGACGGGAGACATAGTTTTACGCGCAGAGCGCGTAGGCTGTGTTGTCACAACCTTGTTGATCAGAGGAGGAGAGCTTGCAAGAAGGGTAGAGGATGTCTTAGGCATTCAAACTTTATGCAGCTTCCTGTTGTTCTGGACAGAGGGGGAATGAGAGCTACCCTCTGCACGAAGCATGTCTTCATAAGCAGATTGGTCGAACTGGACGACCAAGGTCTTCTTTGTCGATCCGATAGATACAATATCGTGTTGAGCAATTGCTTTCTCGTCAGATGAGAAAGTGATCCCCAGCAGAGTCGCCGTCTTGTGTTTGATGATAAACAAAAGAATAAAACTAGGTTTATACGAAATTCTTTCTTTGTTTACAAACAAGAAAAAGAGTACAATTAATCCTATACGAGGATGTTAAGTACAATAAAAATGATTTTAGGGAAAAATTACTATAGGAGTCTGATCTGCGGTCGATCACTTTGTCTCTTGGACCATACGATGATGAAGAAGTGCTGTAGAAGTAGAAGGAGCTTCAAAGATTGCAGGTGGGATTGAACTATCGTTGCCAAAGTTGTTAATCAACACTCTCGGTCTGTGTTCTCTCGTGTCTTGATCTCTGATAGTCTCCCTATTTTTGACCTTGATCTCCTGTGACCAGAGGTCTCTATTTATAGAGATCAATCACAATAACTGTCTAGTTGGTGTAGAAGCCCAACTGTGGAGAAAGTGGCACCTTTTACGCGGCGGTTATAATAACTGCTACCCACGTTTGAATGATCTCATGAATCCGCGTATGACACATGTCCCATTACGAGGTAACGCGTATAACTGCTTCTTAAAGATCATGGCATGCAAGCCACATAGATAACTGTCCCTCGCGTAAAGATGGTTGGCATAAAAGCCAAATAACTATCTTGTTGGCATAAAAGCCAAATAGCTGTCTTGTTGGCGTAAAAGCCAAATAGCTGTCTTGTTGGCGTAAAATCCAAATAGCTGTCTTGTTGGCGTAAAAGCCAAATTCTGCGTAAAACTTGATGCTGCATGAATAATAGATAACTAGCATAAAAATAGCCAATTATCCTTCCTGACTGAGGTCTTGAGCATATTCTGGGCCAAATAGCCTTATCACGTACCTTTACAAATATAGCCTGAGTTGGCATATTTTGAGGAGATAGCATACGGCGTACTCCTATAGTTGAAAATAGCCTGGTTGGCGTAAAATGCAAGGATGGTGATGTAAGCGTATTAGCCCTAGTTTTAGCTCTCCCAGTCATTTAAAAATAGAACCAGATCTCGTGCATTTAATGCAGAGATATGCCTCAATCTCGTGCATTAAATGCCGAGATATGCCTCGAGCTCTGTACGGGAAACAACTTTTGACGTGGCATCGGATTTAGTCTCATCTTTGAGCGTAAAAACTCATCTCTGCCTGTGTAGAATAGGCAGCATATTTTTTGAATGCGTAAAAATGACTTGTATCAAGGATATGTCACTAAACGACAGTCTGGGTCTCTGTACAAAATCATCATCACAGCCGTCCTCTCGATCGTCGTGCAGTACTTTTGTCAGGACTTAGGTTCACTGTTTTGTCTGACAGATTCATCCGAGGAATACGAATAGTTCCTCGTATGACTTTACGTTGCATTCAAAACAAACGTATTTTACGCCGGAGGGAGGTGTAGCAACCTTTTATGCCAAAATAGCCTTGAAGCGCTGCTTTATGCGGTCAGCTCTGAAGCTCTATGATATGCCAAACGGCTCTGAAGCTCTATTTTATGCGAGCATTTCTGAAGCCATGTTTTATGCCACATAGCCTTGAAGCGCCGCTTTACGCGAGCTTCATGCATGTTGGGGGTTTTGACTGTATAATATGCATACAATTCTCCAGCGTATTTTATGCTTCTACAATTGTCAAAGATTTTTTGCTGACAAGATTATAATAATCAGAATCAAACTTCGTTCTTCTTTACAAACACAGTTGTAATTGAGACAAAACTAGTTTCAAAAAGAGAAGCAGAAGGAGAAGAGGAAGAAAGCATCTTTTCTTGCTTGGGTGATGAAGATCACCGTTACTCAAAGCAAGATTCACCCTACCATGATTTGCTTCTAAAAATCAGCAAGTTATCGTAGAAATTCTGGAACGCTCACTGTCACCTCCTTTCGGGACTCGCACAAACTCCTATGGACTTTAAAGACAGTAGTATTAACTCTCATCGTCTCTCAATTAAGTTCAAAGTGCGCTAACAAAGCGCCACTTTGCACATATGAGCCCGAGCCTAAGTCTGAATCGCTAAGCCCCTTTGGGACTTAGCTTATGAGGGAATTTTTCCAAGAGAGTGACAAAAAGCATAAATGCTTTATTTGATGAGCTAATCATTTTTTTCCTAGGAAAATACCCCCACATGACACCCATATTTGTCCCACCATAACCCATGTACATACTTCAACACAAACAAGGCATTATATTGAGATACCCACTTGATGGTGTAGCCTATGTGGGACTATCTTTGTCTAGTCCAAAGGAAAAAATATCAACAATCCTCCACATATCTCAATATATGGGTTAAGCAATCCAACAATGATTGTCCATCATGTATTATGATAGGTTTCGCTTATGACTTGAATCTTCCCACATGGGTCAAATAACAGTATATACAAGAATGGACTAAGCCTTGAATTCTGCATCATAGATGCAATTCTTCTCACTCACACAATTACATCAGTTGTGGTTCCGGTTGCACATTAAAGGCCATATGCCCGCCTCAAAATACGACATATATCTCTTTTCATACACTCTAGGTGAGTTCTTTTAAAGAGTCATAGCATAAACCCTTACTCTTCCTGGCGGTACTATACTGCTATGACATGGCTAAAAGCCTAGGCTATACCTCATAGTAGTGTCATACTACTATAGTATGAGGACCCAAGCCTCTTTGTAGTGCCATACTACCCAACATGAAGTCTTGTGCATACTTGACCTAGTCATCCCAAATTATGCTCATGTCATAATTTTCACTTACAAACTTACCTTCCCATGTTTCATTTTAGTAGCATAACTTTCGTGACGCATTTTTACTAAAAAATAACACGTATACCCTTTTTTGTTACGGACGATTTTAATACGCAACACTGATTCAATGCTTCCGACAAATTTGGTATTATTGAGCCTAACTGGATCTACTACACACATGATATTTGTGTTCCACTTATTTGAGCCCCCGTATGCTCCCAATGCATTATTAAACACCTTGACTAAATTTGTTGCCTTATGCGACATCTATGATTAAATCGCACTCAACCGAGACCAAACACCAAACCCGGACCCTTGAACCAACTTCTATGACTCATGCACACTGTCCTACACCCATCCCCTATTCTATAACACACCAAACACATATTTTCACACACAAAATCTCATTATTCACTCTCTTGAAATTTAAATTCAGCATTTTCCCAATTTAGTATATAATCCTATGCACTTTGTATCCTTGTAATCCATTTAAATCTTATATAATTTAAATATTAGCATCCTATGCTTATATGTAAAACCTTATATTCTATTTTAAGCCCTCATTAATCCTAGCCATAGGATTTAAAAATCTAACAAACCTATCCCTCCATGCATGCATAAATTTTTATCAACTATCTATATATAACTTCTTTAAAACCTTATAAGCCAACATCTCTCCCTCTTTCCAACATGAAAAAACCTCCCCTCCCGCCTTACTCATCTTCTTCTCACCTCCTTCTCCATATTCTTCATCTTCCTTTCTCATATTTTCTTCCCCAGAAGACCCAAACCCGACAACACCCCAAGGTCAGGCGAAAGCACCCAAGCGGGCCGCCTGATGTGCAACTAAGCATGAGGGTGTGCACTGATGTGCAGCCCCTCCTCAGGATGAAAAAACATCCCCTTTGCGGCCAAGATATCCCCCTTCGATACCTAAGTGGTTTGAAAGTCATCTGAATCTTCTAGAGGCCAGAAACACGTCGTGAACACCCACGGTAATCAAACTAGGTATTCCTCGCTATCACTTTCAATCCTCTATCTTTCTTTCATGATTAATATTTTAAGTATGAATGATGTAAAGATTTGAAAACACATCTCTATGTCATTCTAATATTATTAATCTTGTGCAAATCCTATGAATCGAAGCTTGTTAATAGCCTAGTTATGCGTAGGTTTTTAGATCTAGAAATAGATTTTAGTTTTGAGTCTTTTTGTGATTTATAATAAATTTCCAGAATTTAATATGATATTTCAAACTTATTTTTAACAATTAGATGCATGTTTTAGAGGCTCTAAAAATCGTTTGGTTGATGTACAAGTCGTGGATAAGTTTTAATCTTCGTTCATGAGAAGTTGTGTGTGTGTATGTGTGTGTGTGTGTGTGTGTGTGTGTGTGTGTGTATATATATATATATATATATATATATATATATATATATATATATATATATATATTGGTAGTACGCGCAGGGGGGGGGGGGGGCACCCACGGGTAGGTCCTAGCTTCGAATCCTCCCCGGGCGGCTAGGTGGCTTATATAGCCACGGTCCCGCTTGGAGAAAGGACACTAATATATATATATATATATATATATATATATATATATATATATATATATATATATATATATATATATATATATATATATATATATATATGACTCTCATGATATGTTTTTGCGAAGCATAGGACGTAACTATTTGCAAGTTGAGTTCAATACTACGCATAAGTAGGATAGTCGACGCGGATACCAAGAACTTGTTGATAATGTTTGTGTGAAAATTTCCTAATTAACATCATGTAAATAGTGTTCTAGTCATTATTAATTTAAATTTCTTCCTTTGGGTATTTGGGATCCACAAAATATTCGGACGTGGACGTTGGACAAGCTTCTTCACAGCAACCAAAAACAGGCAAGTGTACCTTTCCATGACATATTATAGTTACTGATTATTATATATTATATTATTTACCTCTTGTGTATCAGTATTGTTACCCTAGGACTGTCAGTCGATACCTTTCGTCCGAGTCAGATTCGGGTGCCGACGTCCGTCAGCGGAGTCAGGTATCGATATTTAGTGTTGTCATTCATGATGCCATATACGTACTTATCTTATTATGTCAGACCTTAGGACACTTAACAAGATATTTTATATGACAGATTTCGTACTCAATATTCTCATAGTGACCAAATTTTGTGTTTGGTGCTAGGACTTGTAACTTGTTATGTTACACTATTATTACTTATTATGACTCGATATACTAGTTAGAGGTCCTGGCCTAGCGTATCGTAGACACAAAATATAAGGTCACATGGGAGGGGAGAGCATATATTGTGCGTTGGGCTACTTTCCTTATGTTATCGTTGCCTCATTATAGAGCTTCGGGTTTTTATTAGTTGCTGCAGGTTCCTTGACAGGGGCCTGTAGGTTTTACATTAGTTGTTGAAGTGTCTAATGAGATCTTTAGGTTTACATCATGGCAGCCTGGCGTACGATTGATGTTCTCAAGTACATTTCACTTAGTCAGCTTTAGATTTACCCCCTGAGTTCACTTGTACCTATTATACTATTTTACTACTAGCATGTTTATATGTACCTTGTTATGTCTTCTAAGGACCTGGTCCCTTTCCAGTTTTGCATCATATACATCGTGGAGACCTTATGGAGCTGCTGATGTGTATCGTCTTATTATACAAATATTGGGACTCTATACTGCTTTTATTTCTACCACAGTTATATTTACTTATTCTTGTTGTTTACTCTTCTGCTACTATAGCCTAGTTTTTATAAACTCTATTTCTTTCTCGAGTCTATTCAAGCTTGTGTGTTACTGGCGGGCGAATTTAGCACATCTAGTTCATTGTTGATATTTTGTGTCCTTGTGGATTGAGATGTAGTTATAATTTTGTAGTAATATTTAGATAATACAGCTTATGCATCATTGGGTTGGACTGGAGTCTACTCGATACGTAGATGGCTATAGCCATATAGCCTGGTCCCATGCATTTTGGGATTGGGATGTGACATAGTTTTTGTGGTAGCCCATGCAGGTCAGATTTATCATTTCAGTTACGTTGTTGTGTCGAGCGAGCCTGTGTTAGGATAAGTTTGTTAGGATCTTAATCCATAATTGCTATTGGACTTCCTTAGATTTCTATTATCATCTTTGAACCTCGTAATTGTATTCATTCATACTTTATTTGAACTCTTATTCATTGATTCTCGTCTTTTCCTATCTCGGAGAGACGAACACTCGTACACGGTAATTCTCCGGTAGAAGATTCTCGTCAAGATGAAAAAGGCATACTTGATAGGATATTTGTGAGTAGATAGTTACCTGAGTAAGAAAGATTATCGTATATGTTTTCTAGATAATTGAGTCATAATAGATTAAAGGTATGAGAATTGATATTAGCAGTAGGAACCTAAAATAAAATGGACTCTATCAATTGCCTAGATTAGAAATGATTGGTTACTATTAGCAGTCCGGAATGATTTATAGAAAAGCATATCAAGATGTTAGGGAGTTATAGCCCATGATGATACAAGGAACTGTATTATAAACTTGAGAAAATAGAACTTCAGGCTCTCACCTTTGGAAGATTATTAGGTACAAGAATTTCAAGTAAAGTCAGGCTTGGAAGGTATCAATTTCCATACTTTGGTAACAATAAAAAAAAACTTTAGGAATACATTATAATTTGATATATTACATGAATTATACCACGTATTATGAGAACGGGTTAACTTGGACGTAATAATTAGTAGCATTATATCCAGGTTATAATCTGAGATAAAATTTCAGTACAACTACACTTGAATTAGATTATTGCACTTGGAGGATATGCAATTTAAATTTTGAGTGCATGATAAATTTATGCTGATGGTAGAGGAAAAAAACCCATATGGAAGATGGAATTAAGCTATAGTAAACTAAAGGAACAAATGAGATAACAGGTCCAGAGATTCGAGAATGGAATCAGTAAAATCTTGGTATAATAATTAAAACAAGATTGAGTCAACTCGAGGACAATATAGGAGAGCAGGATAAGTATAAAATAGAAGAAAATACGAAAAGAAATTATAATGGAATTACGGATAAACTAATATTGGTAAAATTAGTACAAGAGGAATTTATTTTGGAATTTGAACCAAAACCTATGCTTGAAGAACTTGAGAAAAGACGATAACATAAGTTATAAGAGAATAAATCCATAGAGATCAATATATATATATATATATATATATATATATATATATATATATATATAATCTCTTAAGGCTTAAACAAATGATTAAGAGAATGTCACACCCCAGTCCCAAAATACGTAGGACTAGGAACACGTAAGCATGTCAGCCGTATGTATATGGAGACTCCAATATATGGAAACCATATCACATACGTACGCCGTAATATGAACAATAATTCACAAGTGGTATAAACTATCCCAAGTCACAGGGCATAATCTAAATCTCATCCACAGAAATCATAAATAAATAAATAACCACTAACTATGTAACTAAATCTCAACATGAAGTATCAAAGGATGATAGTCGGGTGGAAACAAATCCAATACTAAACTAGAATATAAAAGCAAATACAATATAAGTACATCAACTAACAATCAATGAGACTCGAAGAGAAGACCTCCTCGAAATATAAGTAGCAAGTCCGGATCTACGCTCCTGCGAATACTCATGAACATCTACACCTGGAAAGGGACCAGGTCCTCAGAGGGATATAACAAGATACATAGAAGCATGTCAATAAAGTACTGAAAATAAACATCCAAGGGTCACCTAACTATCTATGTGAATACATGTTAAGAACAACTTTCTTATAAGTGGGCTATCTGGCCATAAATAGGATTGGCATGATTCTCTTGGAGATTTAGGGGCCTACAAAGCATGTCGTCTTTTGAACGGCAGAGGCCGCCAGTAATATATAGGGGTCATCACTGCCGCGTATCTCTGGTGGAGAGTACGGGTTACATAAAAGAAAAGTGTAAAGGAGCCCAAATGTCATACTTGTTGTTCTTCCCACCCCATGCTCTAAGCATATCACATCCATGACACGATAATACCTCTAATAACTGCCAAGTCTCCTAGCATACAATTTCTAATAATAGTTATCCCTAACGCACTTCCCATACGTACATGAGGCCAACCTGTCACGCAAGTCCGTGTCCTACATGAGACTCTCACTCGTGTAACAACTGTGTCACGGCTAATAAGACCTAAGAATGCCTCATGATAATGGGGTGGTCTCATAAACTAGGTACTCATGCATATACATAATAAAAACAGAATACGACGCCACCATCGTTAGACCCAAGTTTCCTTGGACGCACAATTTATATAGCAGTTTAAAATATATGAACTAAATGAAAGAAATAAAAATGCATGCATCATATGAAATGTAATCACAGTACAATAGTAAGGTATACTTGCCTGCTCTGAAAAAGGATAAAGTCGCAACACAAGGCATCGTCCGATCTACCCGCCACATAAATTAAACAAGTTAGGTTACAAAAGTGGGTGAATAGGTTTCTCCATTTTAATCTATTTTAATTCTGAATAAAATAACCTAAAATAGTATTTAATCTTATTATAATCTAATTTTATTGTTAAATCCTAATTTTGGTCCAAAGAAAGTTAACTTTACGGATTTGTGATCTGTGGCACGCAAATCGAGGCAATCCGTTGACCAAAAAGTCAATTGACTCAAATCCTGAATTTGTGTATGGAATTCTATAGATTTTAATGCTACATGAACACCAAAATTGATGGTTTCATAAAATCATAAGTCGGTAAAGAGTTATGGCCACAAGGCGCACAGATGATAGTTTTCGGTAGTTTTCTATTTATGTCTACGTTGCACAAATTTTAAAGTAGATTAAACTTGCATGTTATATTCTGGAAAAATAATTTTATAAAATTTTATCATGTCAGCTTTTCAAAACTTCAAACGGTTCATAATTTTGAGTTCGGGATCTCCCGAAATCTCGAAAATACAAAAATATATCTGATTTCGGACAGCTGGCACTTTTAGAATTTTCTAGAAAATAGGTTTTTAAATTATTAAAATAATTTATATATTCAGAAAACTAACCTTGATATGGTTCTAACAAAAAAACTGGAGCGTGATTGGAGTCCGGAACTAGGAGATATCGTCTTCTTAAGTAGTCATGACTACTAAAAAATAAGACTAAATTTATGACAAATTTTGACTATTTTTTGGACGAAAACGAGAGGAGTTTGGGGAAGAAAAATATGAAAGATGAGTTTATTCCATAAGTCTAAAAGGTATTTATAATGGTAAAGACTATTTAATTGAATACGACTAGGATTGGCTAATTTGGATATGATTAGGATCAGTTTAAATAAGGATAGGATATGCATGAAGTTATTTTCCTAGTAGGCTCAGGATTTAAATAATTTAAAATATAGTTTAAATTTATCTCAATAATTTATAATATTAAATAGAATTAAAGATAATGCAAATAATTTATATATAATCTTATTAATATCTATTAACACTAAATTAGCATATATCTGATATTAAGACTTTATATATCCAAATAAATCCTCAATAATTCCAAAAATCCAATAATTCCTTAAAATTCTAAATAAATTAGAGAAAAATATATTTAAATATTTTAACTCTAAAGTAAATATTTGGTAGTAACAACATTCTAGTATGGTCTCGTAGTAAATCATGGAAGTCCTAGAGATTTACGTTTTCTAGGTTTTAATTACCAAAAAATTTAGAAAAATCTCCAAAAATCTAAAATAGCCTAAAAATGATTCTTTATAAATATTTATATAAGTAAATATATCAAGAAATTTATTTTTTAATTAACTAAGAGAATACTCTAAAGAAATTCAATATTTAAAATAATCGATAATAAATATAATAATATAAAATACACACAAAATACCTATTTTGGGTGAGGGGGTTTACAATCTACCCAACTTACAAGAATTTTGTCCTCGAAATTAAAAATAAGGAATGATTTGTTAAATCTTTCACATTCGTATATAGGGCAAGTCAATCGCAATCTTTTTGCAAAATTTAGATAACAATATCCAAATCTCATTCAAATCTATATGACATCCCACATCAAAATTTACATCACAAATTTTAACTATCATAATCTCCTCTAGACTTTGAACAATAAACAATTCTAATCAAATCTTATTTCTATTCTCAACTTAAGAATTTCGTACCATTCAAATTTTAAATTCAATTTCTTTCATCAATATTTCAAATAGGTGATCCAACAATTAAAATTCAACTTTTAATTCAAATCATCAAATTTGGAATTCAATCCGTCAATGTTCATGTTTAGAGTTCTATTTATTTTCCTCAAGATTTAAATCGATGATTCAACCTTCAATATTCAAAATTTAAATCATGTGCTCAAAGTATAAATATTTGGTCCGCAATATCAAGATTTTAAAATTCATTAAATACTCATCATGTAACTCCTTCTAAAATTCTCCACATTTAAAATGACTTAATCTCTCAATCTAATCTTACTTGATCACAATCTAAAAAAATTTACCTCAAGTTAATAATACAACTTCTACCCAACTAAGAATTTATCCATCTATCACATAAGGCTATACTTTTTGCAAAATTTAGATAACAATATCCAAATCTCATTCAAATCTATATGACATCCCACATCAAAATTTACATCACAAATTTTAACTATCATAATCTCCTCTAGACTTTGAACAATAAACAATTCTAATCAAATCTTATTCCTATTCTCAACTTAAGAATTTCGTACCATTCAAATTTTAAATTCAATTTCTTTCATCAATATTTCAAATAGGTGATCCAACAATTAAAATTCAACTTTTAATTCAAATCATCAAATTTGGAATTCAATCCGTCAATGTTCATGTTTAGAGTTCTATTTATTTTCCTCAAGATTTAAATCGATGATTCAACCTTCAATATTCAAAATTTAAATCATGTGCTCAAAGTATAAATATTTGGTCCGCAATATCAAGATTTCAAAATTTATTAAATACTCATCATGTAACTCCTTCTAAAATTCTCCACATTTAAAATGACTTAATCTCTCAATCTAATCTTACTTGATCACAATCTAAAAAAATTTACCTCAAGTTAATAATACAACTTCTACCCAACTAAGAATTTATCCATCTATCACATAAGGCTATACTTTTAGGAAAGGCTTCCTCAAATTAGTTAATCGCGTTATTCAATCCTCAAAGTTTTAACAACAAATATATCACATGTGATATGCCCTTAATTACGAAAGATAGTCACAAAGTAATGTGATCGGCCTACGGGGTATATCTAGTACTATCCGTGTATCAAACTTATACCAAGCACGAGCGTTCATCTTTCCAAAATAGGGGAAGATGAAAAATAATAATAAAGAATTCAAGTAGGAGGTAATAGAATAGAAGTATGGGGATCAAGGCGTTTAAGGAATTCAAAAGAAATTGTCATGGCACTTGTGGATTGAAATTCTGTTTTGGTAATTCCTATTCACATGCTCATATCAGTATAGTTATGTAACTGATACGATGTGCTCAGACATGTCTAAAGGGCAAGTATATTTGTCTAACCAGCTGAGTCAACTATATATCTCAATCTACGTAAAGTAGTCATACGAAGAGCGAACCAAGCACACTAAGGTTGTCCAGACCATAATACACTGATTCTGATTAAACAATTGTATTATTGTATGGTTGATCAGACCCCAATAACACATATGTCATGAGCAAGCTCGATAAAAGAATAACCTTGCAAAACTAGGCTATAATAGCAGCATAAGTCGAGGTAGAAAATATAAGTACGCTGGATTATGATGAAAGAAGGTATAACCTATATGGAGATATGGGTATAAATTATGTAATTTAAAACTAAAGAAAAAATTCATCAAATCACAATATAAAAGAACAACTCAAACCATCAAGCTCTAACTACTAAGCACATAATTTCAAAATTCAAGATTTACAACTATAATCCTAGCAAACTATATATCTTTAACATAAAATAAAATTACTTGGCCTGTAATAAGAAGGATTAGGTGGCACGAATTGAAAGATGAAAAAAAAAGTTTTAGTCGTCGCACAAATAGTGAGCGCTAAGGTTTCAGAGAAACAAGATATAAAATTAAAATAGAGAGACTCTAGATAGCATCATGGTTCTCTAAGAAAATATGGTATGCTAATATTTGTGTTTGAGGTATGATCGAGGAAAATGTTATATTCATTTCTCTAGGCTTCCTAAGGTATTGTCTGCTAATATCAAGACAAGAATCCAAATTTATAGTTCTCTAGTACTATCTCACTATGAAGGTTAGGTTTAGTCCTAATATTCAACCTTGGATTTCTATTGGTTCCTCAATACTAGGGTCAAACAATATGGTCAAATTTCTAACTAATCCTAGTAGTGTCTATACCACTCTCAAGTCCTTCATAAATATATCAAGGGATAATGGTCAATTAATCTACAGGTAAGGGATGCTAGGGTTCATTAGGTATGCTAATCTTAGGGATGTGTCAATATTCTAGTTGTATTCTAGTAAAAAATTTACCCTAATTATTATCCTAACAACAGGGATTCCTATATTCTAGCAGAGGCTATACTTAAGAAACTATTAGGGAAGCACATGAATCAAGCAAGATGCAATTATTTAAATAGAAAGGATTAGAAGAAGGGTGAGTCATAGTCAAATATGGATGAGATCCTATACTCTAATCCTATTTGCAGGCTTGCTCGGTACAGTAACGTAACCGAGACAATATGCTCTCGACCTGCATGGGCCACCACTAAAAATATGTCATGTCCCAGTCCCAAAATACGTAGGACTAGGAACAAGTAAGCATGCCAGCCGTATGTATATGGAGACTCTAATATATGGAAACCATATCACATACCTACAATATAACATGAACAATAATTCACAAGTGGTATAAACTATTCCAAGTCACAGGACATAATCTAAATCTCATCCACAGAAATCATAAATAAATAAATAATCAATAACTATGTAACTAAATCTCAACATGAAGTATCAAAGGATGATAGTTGGTTGGAAACAAATCCGCTACCAAACTAGAATATAAAAGCAAACACAATATAAGTACATCAACTAACAATCAATGAGACTCGAAGAGAAGACCTCCTCGAAATATAAGTAGCAAGTTCGGATCTACGCTCCTGCGAATACCCATGAACATCTACACCTGGAAAGGGACCAGGTCCTCAGAGGGACATAACAAGATACATAGAAGCATGCCAATAAAGTACTGGAAAAAAATATCCAAGGGTCGCCTAACCATCTATGTAAATGCACGTTAAGAACAACTTTCTTATAAATGGGCTATCTGGCCTAAATGGGATTGACATGATTCTCTTAGAGATTCAGGGGCCTACAAGGCAGGTCATCTTTTGAATGCCAGAGGCCTCCAGTAATATATAGGGGTCATCACCGCAGCGTATCTCCGACGGAGCGTACAGATTACATAAAAGGAAAGTGCAAAGGAGCCCAAATGCCGTACTTATTGTTCTCTCCACCCCATGCACTAAGCATATCACATTCATGATACGATAATACCTCTAATAACTATAAAGTCTCCTAGCATGCAATTTCTAACAGCAATTATCCCTAACGCACGTCATATACGTACATGAGGCCAACCTGTCACGCAAGTCCATGTCCTACATGAGACTCTCACTCGTGTAACAATTGTGTCACAACCAATGAGACCTAAGAATGCCTCATGATAATGGGGTGGTCTCATAAAGTAGGTCCTCATGCATATACATAATAAAAACATAATACGACGCCACCATCGTTGCACCTAAGTTTTCTTGGACGCGCAGTTTATATAGCAGTTTAAAATATATGAACTAAATGACAGAAATAAAACATACATGCATCATATGGAATTTAATCACAGTATAATGGCAAGGTATACTTGCCTGCTCTGAAAAAGGATGAAGTCGCAACTCAAGGCGTTGTCAGATCTATCCGTCACATAAATTAAACAAGTTAGGTTACAAAAGTGGGTGAATAGGTTCCTCTATTTTAATCTATTTTTATTCTGAATAAAATAACCTAAAATAGTATTTTAATCTTATTATAATCTGATTTTATTGCTAAACCCTAATTTTGGTCCAAAGAAAGTTAACTTTAAGGATTTGTGATCCGTGACACGCAAATCGAGACAATCCGTTGACCAAAAAGTCAATCGACTCAAATCCTAAATTTGTGTGTGGAATCCTATAGATTTTAATGCTACAAGAACACCAAAATTGACAATTTCATAAAATTACGAGTCGGTAAAGAGTTAAGGCCACAAGGGCGCACACAGATGATAGTTTTTAGTAGTTTTCTATCTACGTCTATGTTACACAAATTTTAAAGTAGATTAAACTTGCATTTTAAATTCTAAAAAAATAATTTTATGAAAGTTCATCATGTCAGCTTTTCGAAACTTCAAACAGCTCATAATTTTGAGTTCAAAATCTCCCAAAATCTCGAAAACACGAAAATACGTCTGATTTTGGACAACTGGCACTTTTAGAATTTTCTAGAAAAATATATTTCGAAATTATTAAAATAATTTATATATTCAGAAAATTAACCTTGATATGGTTCTAACAAAAAAAACTGGAGCACGTTTGGAGTCCAGAGCTAGGAGATATCGTCTTTTTAAGTCGTCATAACTACTAGAAAATGAGGCTGAATTTATAACGAATTTTGACTATTTTTTGGACGAAAAAGAGAGGAGTTTAGAGAAGAAAAATATGAAAGATGAGTTTATTCCATAAGTCTAAGAGGTATTTGTAATGGTGAAGACTATTTAATTGAATACGACTATGAATGGCTAATTTGGATATGATTAGGATCAGTTTAAATAAGGATAGGATATGCATGAAGTTATTTTCCTAGTAGGCTCAGGATTTTAATTAATTTAAAATATAATTTAAATTTATCTCAATAATTTATAATATTAAATATAATTAAAGATAATATAAATAATTTATATATAATCTTATTAATATCTATTAACACTAAATAAACATATATCTGATATTAAGACTTTATATATCCAAATAAACCCTCAATAATTCCAAAAATTCAATAATTTCTTAAAATTCTAAATAAATTAGAGAAAAATATATTTAAATATTTTAACTCTAAAACAAATGTTTGGTAGTAACAACATTCAAGTATGGTCTCATAGTAAATCATGGAAGTCCTAAAAATTTACGTTTCCTAGGTTTTAATTACCAAAAATTCTAGAAAAATCTCCAAAAATCTAAAATAGCCTAAAAATGATTCTAAATAAATATTTATATAAGTAAATATATCAAAAAATTTAATTTCTAATTAACTAAGAGAATACTCTAAAGAAATTTAATATTTAAAATAATCTATAATAAATAAAATAATATAAAATACACACAAAATATCTATTTTGGGTGAGGGGGTTTACAGAGAACCTATGGGAGAATTAGAATATAAAACTTAGAACCACTAGTTAAAGAGGGGATAAGATAGAGTGGCGGTGTAGGATAATAATTTGATTCCTTGTCTTGGTAATTAATGAAACTGAGTATTAGGGATATCAGACCTTTGTTAAGCCCAGAACACTAGACTATGGTCATGGAGACTATTGGTGAACAAATTGAATATTTGATTTACTACTCAATCTTGAAGTTCAGTAAAGTGACGAGGACAAATAATGGTTACATCTCAAATGAGAGAATATTTTGACTCAAGGAAAGAACTTTTGATTAGTAAGGCCCTACTATTTTAATTTGTAGTTGCCTTAAGATGTAGTAAGTATACTAGCAATCCTAAGGTGGGTAGTACTGCATCCTTAAGTATAGATAACCCAATGGTTGGACAGAAATGAATTTGGTAGTTGCTAAAAATATCGTTTGAATGGTTTGATTTTTGGGTAACTAAATGGGTAGTTCTAGAGTTTGGATTAGATACACTTGATTATGAGTACAACATGGATAAGTACAAATAGTTGGGCTCAAGAATTAGCCTATTTATAATATAGCTAAGATAGTATGGAAAGGTGAACGAAATATATTGAAGATTGAGTAATTTTATAGGTGGCCAAATCAGATTGACCTTGAGTAAAGTAATAAGATGATTTATGAAAGATTAAAAATTTATAACAATGAATGGTTGTTCGAAAGATCTATAGTTGAGGCTAAAGATGCTATAACATGAAGCTATGGTTGAAACTAATATTTAATATCATCATTGAGGTATAAAGGTTCGTAGGAATAATGACAAGTGAAGGTATCAGGGAGAATGTATTAATGACTTAAGAAATAATATTTTTTTGCGACAAAAAGTTCTAACTACTTTGAAGATTTCAAGGGTCTAGTACTGGTAGAACTTAGTGATTAAATATTAAGATTATACATGTTCGAGAATGGAATTATAAATTTAGACTGCATAATGACATATATTAATAATGGTGGGAAGATACAAATCAAGGGATATGAATTTAATAAATACATGGTGGTCTGATATATGGCAAAAGTTAAGCCAAGAAATTCAAAGAGAATTAACTTGGACCGGATAATTAGTGACATTATACCAAGGATGAATCATAGAACAGATATTGGGTTTAAACTTTACAAAAAAATTCGTATTTACGATTATATTGAATTTAATGTATTATAATTAAAGGATATAAGGGAATGAATACATTACAGAATTTATGTTTATGACAAAAGTAAATAAAACACATATAGATAGTAGCATTTAGGAATATCGGTTTAGAGGACTAAGTAAGAAACAGACGGAGGGTTAATAAAAGGACACATATATAAGTTTAAAGGACCATATGGAACCAGAAGAGGGTCGAACACAAGTAGAAGTAAGATAAGGTTAATTAATTAATGGAAAACTTTGAGATTGAGTTGCATTATCACCTTGGCAAAGCGAAGATAGTAGTGGATGCATAGAGCAGAAAACCTGTGGCCTATATGGCATATCGTCACGTATTGGAGGATATTTGGGAGCTTAGGATAGAGGTTATATTTCCCAGCATAGAAGGACAGTTAGCTAGTTAGAGAGAACGATTCATACACTTGAGGATACGTTGTGAGCTCGTATGCTAGATTTTGGAGGATCTTGAGAATACCACTTACATTTGGTAGAATTCTCCTACAACAAGTAAGCATACAGATGGCACCTTTTGAGGCAATGTACGGCAGAAAGTATAGGTCTCTGGTATATTGGAGTGGCGTGGGAGAGAGTCAGATACTTGGTCCAGAATTGGTGACACATACAGTAGAGAAGGTAAAGCAGATACAGAGCCATCTTCGTGCAGCGCAAGATAGACAGAAACATTGGTTAAATGCACACCGCCGACCTTTGGAGTTTAAGAAAGGCAATCATATTTTCTTAAGGATATCTTCTACTCGTGGTACTATTATATTTGGGAGTAGAAGCAACCTGATTTCGAGGTATATCGGGCCTTTGATATCTTGGAGCGAGTTAGTGAAGTGGCATATCGTCTTACACTGCTCCATCATTAGAAGGCGTGCATATTATATTCCACGTTTTATAGTTAAGAAGATACGTGACTGACCCTTGACACGTGAACGATAATTCAGAAATCTCAGTGGAGCCGAGTTTGTCTTACGAAAAGCAGCCAATTGGAATTTTGGACACCAAAGAGTAGGTATTGGGAGGGCAGACTCTGCTTGTCTGGGTTATATTGAAGTATCATTGACCAGGCGATTCTACTTAGGAGCACGAGGATTCTATGCAGAAGCATTTTCCTCACTTGTTTGAGGATTTAGGTATGAACTTACGTACTATATTTCGTTATTATGACATTATCATTTTTAGATGTGTCTTTATTATTAATTTCGAGGACAAAATTTTCTAAGGTGTGTAGATTATAAGTCCTTTGGTTTTAGTGTAGGGTTATTATTAGAATTTTAGAGTAATTTAGATTATTTGGTATTAATTAGGTTTATTTTTAAGCAATTAAATTATCTCTTAAATTTTTTGTAGCCCTTGATACCCTTTACATGACTTTAATATCTTGAGCACTATACCAAATTTTTCCTTCCAACAAACTTTGCATACATGACCTACTCAAGCTAAATAATGCTCATGTCATGACTGTCACTTTCCATGTTTCGTTTTAGTTGCACAACTTTTGCGACGTATTTTTACTCCAAAATGACACTTATACCCTTTTCCGTTGTAGACAATTTTAATATGCAACACTGATTCAATGCTTCCGATAAATTTGGTATTCTTGAGCCTAACAGGACCTACTACACATATTACATTTGTGTTCCACTTCTATGACTAAATTTGCTGCCTTATGCGACACCTATGATTAAATCGTACTCAACTGACCCTAAACACCTAACCCGAACCCTTGAACCAACTTTTATGACTCATGCACAATTCCCCACACCCATCCCACACTCTACAAAATAACGAACACCTATTTTTACACACAAAATCTAATTATTCACTCACTTAAAATTTAAATTCAACATTTTTCCAATTTAGTATATAATCCTATGCACTTTCCATACTTGTAATCCATTTAAATCATATATAATTTAAATATTAGCACCCTATGCTTATATGGAAACCCTTATATGCCATTTTAAGCCCTCATTAATCCTAGACAAATGATTTAAAAATCTAACAAATCTATCCCTCCATGCATGCATAAATTTTTATCAACTATCTATATATAACTCCTTTAAAACCTTAGAAGCCGACCTCTCTCCCTTCTTCCAACATGAAAAACACCTCCCCTCCTACCTTACTCATCTTTTTCTCACCTCCTTCTCCATCTTCTTTATCTTTCTTTCTCATATTTTCTTCCCCAGAAGACCCAAATCCGATAACACCCTAAGGTCGGGCGAAATCACCCAAGCTGGCCGCCTGATGTGTTGATGTGCACGAGGTTGTGCACTGATGTGCAGCCCCTTCTCATGCTGAAAACATATCCCCTTCGAGGCCAAGACATCCCCCTTCGAGACCCAAGTGGTTTGGAAGTCATCTGAATCTTCTAGAGGCCAGAAATACGTCGTGAACACCCACCATAATAAAACTAGGTATTCCATGCTATCACTTTCAATACCCAACGTTGATGCAATATTTCCGAAAAATTTGGTATTCTTGAGCCTAATTGGACCTACTACACATAATATTTGTGTTCCACTTATTTGAGCCCCTGCATGCTCCCAATGCATTATTAAACACCTTGACTAAATTTGTTGTCTTATGTGACATCTATGATTAAATCGCACTCAACCGAGCCCAAACACCAAACCTGAACCCTTGAACCAACTTCTATGACTCATGCCCAATGTTCCACACCCATCCCCTACTCTACAACACAACAAACACCTATTTTTACACAAAAATATCATTATTCACTCTCTTGAAATTTAAATTCAACATTTTCCAATTTAGTATACAATCCTATGCATTTTCCATTATTGTAATCCATTTAAATCATGTAGACTTTAAATAGCATCTCCCTATGCTTATATGCATGCCCTTATATGTTATTTTAACCTTCATTAATACTAGCCATAGGATTTAAATATCTAACAAATTTAATCCTTCAGACATGCATAAATTTTTATCAACTATCTATATATAACTCCTCTAAAACCCTAGAAGCCAACCCCTCTCCCTCATTCCAACGTAAATAACACCTCCCCCCTTTCTCATCTTCTCCTCACCTCCTTCTTCATCTTCTTCATCTTCCTTTCTTAAATTTTCTTCCCCAGAAGCCTCCAAACCCGACAATACCCCAAGGCCGGCCGACTGCACAGAAGTAGGCCGACTGATGTGCTGTTGTGCACGAGTCTGTGCACTGATGTACAGACCCTCCTCAGGCTAAAAACACCTTTCCTTCAAGGCCAAGACATCCTCCTTCGATCCCCAAGTGGTTTGGAAGTCATCTGAATCTCCTAGAGGTCGAAAACTCATCGTAAACACACACCATAATCAAACTAGGTATTGCTCTCTATCACTTTCAATCCTCTATCTTTCTTTCATGATTAATATTTTGAGTAATAATGATGTAAAGAGTTTAAAACACATCTTCATGGCATGCTAATTGTAGTGCCCCGCTCCCAGCGGTTCACTAATGTAATACATGCCGGCTTGTGACTCAGTTTTAAACAGAGTATCGGGGAAACCTTATGACCCATCGATCACGGACGAAGTGCAATGAATCTTTCCAACTCATGGATCGGCGTCTAATGAAATAAGTTTAATTATTTTTGTTGGATATTTTTACTGCTTGGTTTTGTTGATTTGCATTTTCGTATTGCTTTTGATGCTTTGGTTTTCATAGTTCACTTTCCTTACTTGCGCATTCATTTTAAAACATAAGAGAAAGAGATCGAATGATGCTAACCTCACTGTATGAGGCTTCCCTATTCTCTCGTATTGATTCATTCGGTGAGTGGCTTCAGCCCTTCGATGAATCATTTTATCTATATGCCTTAATAAAGGGATCTCTAGTCCACTCAGTTGCATGTCCCTAAGTTCAATGATACCGTATTAACAAGATAAGCTAAAAAAAATAAACTGCATGCTTGAAATTATAGAATTGTTGCTTTACTTTTAAGTTAATGTTACATGTCCCTTACTCATATGCTGAGTGACCGAAAGTATATACGAAACCTCGTATGGTTTGACAGTGTTCAATGTGAAAAGAAAAGAGAATGTGAAATGGGTGCTTGTTGTTCAGAACTGTGCATAGCATTATTTTATCTGGTAGAAGTTTCAGGTCATGCATTAGTCTCAGACAACCTATGCACAAGGTAATAGTCTCTCGAACGGTTCCTGGGGCACTAGAAATCGGTCGGTCCGGAAGATATTGTGAGACCACCCTAAGGGACAGTCCTTGATATCTATTGGGATATTGTATCTATTAGTACAGAACGGAACCCCGCATCATAATTGCTAGTATTCATGAATGTTAGTATGGAGCTGTATTAGAGTCACAACTACTAACATTCACGCGTACTAGTCTAGAACTGAACCTTGAGTCACCGCTGCTAATCATGGGGCAACCCATGGACCATCATGTAATTAGGTAGCATGCTAGGTATAACCTTCTTGCAAGCCTAACCAGTAGATTATGTTTTCCATTCATTCAAGTTTGAACCAACTTTGTTGTGTAATAAACAAAAGAGTACAAAGAAATCCTAAACAAAAAATCTAAGTACAATATTTGTTTTAATTCTAGGGAGTATGACGATGGAGATCGAGTACTGTAGTGACTCATTTACTCCGTTGACGATCCGACGAGGGAATAGGAATACTTTTTTTTGCGTTTCTCTCTCATGTTATGCACCTATATTTGGTGGCCACATGGGGATCCTTTAACAGAATATGGTTGCAGTTATGGGAGCATATCTCGGTCAGGTTACCACGTAGCATTGGTTGTGATATGTTGTTGATAAAATCTTGGTTGGAAGAGGGGTTTGTTTTGAACCATTGTGTGCGTGACTTGGTCAACTGGACATGTGGTCAGCACTGATTGTGTGAAGATCTTTTTGTTTGTAATAGAAAGATCATGGAAGCCGAGGGTCACATGGGGTCTATGGCGCATACGTGCTCTCCTCCGGCTTGGGACTTATGGACACTTTTGCAACATAAGGACGAGGACGCATGGAGTCGTGGCCGTATACGAGCTCATGTCGATCACTTTATCCACATAAAGATTGTAACACATGGTGTCGTGGTCACATACGAGTGAGCATGTGGCACTGTATGCCTGGCAAAGTTATTAATAGACTAATATGACTTTTCGTCTTTTAGTCTGCCATCTTTCCCATGCTTCTCGAAGCTGTTATAAATGCCATATCAAAATTTTATGACGGGCAATAAATGCGATGTCAAAGATCTTATCCAGCTCATTCTTTCCTCGATCCGGGCCGCAGGGATGCTTTTATAGACTGGTCGATAGGCTTGGTTGCATGGGGTCTCTGTGGCCCAATTTTAACAAGTTGAGCTTTTGAAGTCCTCCATCTGGGCACAAGGAATCTATGAGTCCCGCCTTCACAAAGCTGAGTTCTGAGGACCCTTTGTTTGGACGGATGGCTTCAGATTTTGCTTGTTTCTACAAGACCCTCTTCAAAGTTTTTAAAATAATAAGTTTAGAATAATTTAAACAAGAAGCATGAGAGAACACCTTGGGTCGCATGGGTGATGTGCTGCATGGACACGATGTCGCATATATGAGTCTGCCAGACTGTCATATCTTCATTTAATAAGGGATTTGATTTGATCTTCTAGGATATCTCTTGGGATTCTGAGTTGACGGCAGTTTCCAAGGATAAAGGCAAATTTTAAAGGCCAAACTTCACCAACTATCACATGGATATTGGTGGCACGAACTTCGAGGCACTGTCATTATCCCTAGTTGTCGACTGTTGCCTATATATATAGGGACTCTGGAGGAGAGAGAAAATCTTTACTTGTTGTTTATTTTCTTCTTTCTCCGCCTTTCTCCTTTACTTACCCTCCATAGCTCCAAAAGCTTCTACTTTCACTGCCGCCAAGAAGGCCAACAAAGGGAAGTGCCCCGTTTCTAAGAGCAAGGGGAAGGAAAAGCGCTCTCAGGTTCCAACGTTTCATCCGAACGTCCAACTACCGATCAATGGTTAGGGCAACCGAGGAGGGAATTTTGGACGCATGGATACTTTGTGCACAGTTTATCGCATGGACGAGTAATCGTCTAGAACATGCGCAAACTTTCCCATGTAACCATGCCGCATGGATGAGAGATCATCATGAATATGTGTGGGTTCTTAGACTTGGCTTGGCCGCATGGATCCTTCATCGATCATAACTTGGCCGCATGGATGGAAGAATATGCGCCAACATGACTCTGTCACATGGGTGATACCACATGTGCCTACTATGACCTGGCCGCTTATATGTCATGGCATGGGCCAATTATGCTTTTACCGCATGGACGATATAACATGTGATTTGTTTAGTGGTTAACCTCTTGCAGGTCTTGACCAACTTATTTTTTTCTGAATTTTTTTTTAGTGACTTTGCCCATCGCTCCTTCCAGAGAAGTACTTCTAGGGCGGGCTCAGGCCGTGCTGGGCGTGAGGTTTGATAGCATAGTGGCAAATGTCTGGGCCCAAATAGACAAAGATCAACCTGCGGCTAGGAAGAAGATGGTGGTGGACCAAACTTGGTTTTTCCTACTTAGCCAAATGAATTCTGGATAGATTGAAGCTGATGGTGGTGGTTGCTTCTCGAAGCCATCTTTCTGTTTGGGGATGCCCTTATTACCTCGGACCCCGAGGTGGTGAAGATAAAGAGGACTGGGAATTTACTTTCGATGGAATGAAGGTTCACATGCCTACCATGGAATGCCAACTTTTATAGTCTACTTTTAACATTATGGTTCCAAGGAAGATGGAGGACTCTTTAACCCCGAATCAAAAAGGAGCCCAGGCTGGCTGTATTCGCCCAAACTCAAAACTGAAGAAGAAGATCGCAGTTTATAAGGAGTCGCCCTCTTATGCGCTCCAAGGTTTGGTCCTTGGTGCCATTGCGAGTGAAATGGGACCATATTCTTCCCTACCGTGCCTAGACATTCCTGAATTACTTGGCGAGTAAGGGGTCCTACCCAACAGGGAGACTGTGCTTGCTCAATTGGGTGCATCACTTCCCCCCTTGGATTAACTTGACCTTATGGGTCTTGGAGAAATATGAACAGGAGATCAAAGCAGCTAACCTATAATACTCCATAAGGGAATCTTGTTATGGCTTGGAGACAAACTCGGCTCTGTTCCTTGCCTTAGCTGAGCTATACAACTGTCGCACCAGGACATTCTTCACCCCTAGCGGGGAGATGGGGCTCTCAATTCACGATATATATGATGTCTCATGGATGCCCTTGGGTGAGGAGTTGTACAAAAAATATACTCCTAGCAATGATGAAGAACCCGGAGTTTCTTATCGTGTACAAGGAATTGATGTGTCATGACAGCACTTGCCAATATCTCTCTAAGAATAAGGACAAGAGTTAGGAAGGGAACTCTCCCCATATTACCTCTTGGACTCATTATCTCTTCTTGGTTGACGATTCGGGTCATGTCGACATTCAGAGACCACAGTCTCAGAGGAAAGTTAGCAATCTGGTGCGAAGCTGTCCGAGGTCCTCCAAAACCTATGACGGATTTGGTGGTCCGGATGACTCCTTCAGCTATTTTTACCAAGACACCCAACCATTATCTGACAAGACTACGTTGGCCGGGTTCCTGATGATATGGATGCAGAATTGCGTACTCCCGGGGGGCTCAGGGTCGATCGAGAAGATCAGCCGAAGCCTCATTCTTTCGGCGGTGAAGTTACTCTTCGATAGCCGAGTAGTTTTACTTCTCGCGATGGTTTATAACATCCATCATGAGCTTTATAATTTCGTGGAGAAGGCGATGGACCATGGAGGTTGCGATGATTTCAAGCGGGTCAAGATGCCTTACCATTACCTGATGGCCAGGTTGTTAATGCACTACCTTCCTCTGATGACCCCTGGACTGGAGGGTAACACGACGGACGAAGATGCTTTCATTCGTCGGTATAGTGTTATGACTTGGGCCTACAATGAGGTTCCTGAATGCCGGCACGCACCTGCCTTTTAGAACCACTATTCTTTCTTTGTCTCAGTCCCCAAGCTTACGGATGATGATTTGAAAAGAGTGCATTGTGATGGCGGTGCCGGTATCTAGGCCTTGTTGTTGAGGGTATTTCAGTAGTTTTTTTCCATCCGCCCTTCGCATCTGGTGTATCATAATCGGAACAACTTCTTCTTGGAACCGTATATTTCGAGCATGTTTGCTCGTCAATTTAGATACAACCAGTTTATGCTTTCCAACCCAAGCCCTTGTCTTGGCTTTAAAGGAATTATTCTTGATGGTGCTCGAGCCTGGGACTATTATAGGGTAGTCAACACTGGAGGCTCTTTCAAATTTCCTAATACTAGTGCTCCCCCGTAAATTCTTTACACGGTAGCTAATTTCTATGTCTTCGTAAACAAGCAGCTGCTGGCTTCGACCGACGGACTAGTCTGATTAAGGGCACTACGTTAATGCCCTCGAGTAGCGGGTCCAAGAAAGGTTCGGGGAGAGGTGAGGTACGCCCCTATCTCCTGCCACTACCCGATTCTAGAAAATAGGGTTTTTTTTATTTGGTAAATTGTGTATTGTTTTTAAATAATAATAATTATATTTAATTAGTGATTGTATTATTTTTATTTGATTGTTTTAGGGTTTTGGCTAGTCTGGACCCATTTTAGACCCTAGTGTACCCATGTCCGACCCAACCCACACCCTTGTGAGACTTATTTTTGGGTTTAGAATATTTATTATATTTTTAATAGGCTAGTTGGAGAGATTGGGAGTTAGTTTGAGTGCTTTTGGAACCCCAAATCCAAAACCCAATTTGTATGACCATAGGGGAGGGTGTTTTAGTCATTTGGATTAAGGAAACCCCTTTAATTACATATGGCCGGCCATATTCTTCCCAGACCCGACCAAAACCACCAGCCACCTTCCCCCATTCTTTTTCTTCACTTCATCTTCTTCTTCTTCTTCTTCTTCTTCTTCTCCACTCTCCACTCTCCACTCTACACTCTTTCTTCTCCTTTCCTTCTTCCAACTTCAAGTAAGTACTCTATTTCTCCTCTTTTTTCTTCTATTCTTTATGGATGTTAATCCTAACCCTATACTTTTTCCCTAACCTAGGTGTGTAGAGCCTAGACTTAGTGTGGAGGCTAGATTTGGAGGCTTGGAGCTTGAGGGAGGTGATTTCAAGGGATTGGAGACTTTGGCCTTGGGATTCCAACTCCCAAGAGATAAAACATAACTTTCCTCTTATTAATTACTCTTATGTAGTATAATTAGTGATTTAGAACCTTCCTAGACCCTAAGGCTACCCGTAGGAGGAAGTTGGAACAAGTTTGGTTGTGTTTGGAGACTTTAAAACTAGGTTTTGTGTCAATTTCGGGTGAAATCCGAGATTAGCCCAATTTTGGGTGATGCCCTAGGTTAGACGGACCTAGATAGAAGTTGTCGGGTGTCTTGAGGGTTAGTGTGTGTCTCCATACGGACACGTGAAGTCGTGTTGCGGAGGGCGTTTCGGGCATTTTTGGGGTTTTCGTCGTCGCCGGTTCTATGTGCTTGTGCATTTTTATCACGGACCTAGAATCAACGAGTTAGCATTTTTTCTAGGATCTAGAAATTGTTTAGAACCCGTGGATAAATTTTGAGCCGATTCCGAGTTGGTTTGGTGTGCGTTTCAGGAGGTTTTCTGAACCGCACACCGCGTGTTCGTCGAAATGACCGAACGGCCATTTCGGCTTGGTTTCTTAGTTTCGGGCTTGTGCGCACGTTGGATTAGCTTCGGGGAGGGTGTGCTAGAGTTCTTGAGTTATATTTTATATATATATGTGTTTGTGCGTGTAGGGGTGGTTGTGTGCGTGTTGGTGGGGTGTTGTGAGTGTTGTGTTGTGTTGTGTTGTGTTGTGTTGTGTTGTATTTTGTGTATATGTGTTTATGTGTTTATGTGTCTATATATATATATATATATATATATATATATGTGTGTGTGTGTGTGTGTGTGTGTGTGTGTCTATATATGTATATATATTTATATATATATGTGTGTATATACCTATATTTGTGTTTGTGTATGTGTATTAGTGTAAGTGTTTGTGTGTGTATATATATATATATATATATATATATATATATATATATATATGTATGTGTGTGTGTATGAGTGTGCGTGTGTGTGTATATGTATATGTATATATATATATATATATATATATATATATATATACATGGATTTGTGTTTATATATATATATATATATATATATATATATATATATATATATATATATATATATATATATATATATATATATATATATGTAGTGTGTATATAAATATATAGATGTGCGTGTGTGTGTGTACTTATATACATAAGTGTATGTGTGTAAGTATATATATTAGTGTATGTGTGTGTGTGTATCTATATATATAGTTGTATATATATATATATAGATATATGTGTGTGCGTGTTTGTTTGTGTGTGGTGTACTGGTTTGCGTAGCGAGGCAGCAGCAGCTGCCAGCAGGAGCTGCTGCCAGCAGTAGCAGCAGCAGCATCTCCAGCAGCTAGTAGCAGCAGCCATGCAGCATTCGCAGCAGCAGCAGCTAGGCGAGGCGGGTAGCGAGGGATAGATTAATAGATGGATAGATATATAGATTGATAGATAGATAGATAGATAGATAGATAGATAGGTTCATAGATGGATAGATAGATTATTAGATAGATAGATATTAGATAGATAGTTAGATAGATAGATACTAGATAGATTGATAGATAAATAGATAGATAGATCTATATGTATAGATATATATACATATAGCTAGCTAGATATATGTTATAGCTAGATAGAGGTATAAATACTAGATATAGATATACATATATGAGAGTGTGTATGGGTATATATGTACGTGTGTATGTGTGATGTATATATATAGATATCTAGATATATAGCATATAGATATGTAGGTATATATATATATATATATATATATATATATATATATATATATATATATATATATATATATATATATATATGTGTGTGTGTGTGTGTGTGTTAGATATATATATATTCTAGCCTAGATAATTACCTAGGTGTATATCTATATGCTTGATAGTTAGTTAGAGGGATATTGGAGGATATCTCAATACCATGAGATATCATGGTATCTCAATACCTTGAGATATCCAAGGTATTGAGTTTCGAGCGAAGTTTTTGAGCAATTGCCTAGGTTTGAGTTTAGAGATAGGTTTTTATGTATATGTGTATATAATTACGTGTGCTAGCATAGGTTTTAGCGGGTTTAGGCGGGGTGCGTAGCCTAGGTCGAGGTATCGGATAACGAGGATATCCCGGTATCTCGAGGAGGCGAGTTTGAGGGTTTACTTGCTTAATGAGCTAGTTTTGACCTAAAATTTTAGGAACACCCTAGTTTGACCTAGCTTTGACCATAATTGTCCTTGTTGACCATAAAAGTCAACATTTGACCTAGTTTTGACCTAGAGTTAACTTTTTGGACCCCAAGTTAACTTTTGACCCAAATTTTACCGGTTTGACCCGTTCGACCTAGAATAACCCTAAAACCTTATTTTTAGTTATTTTATATCAGTTTAAATCCATAGAACCCTATTTAATCTTGCTTTTCGTAATAGGTTCTTGCGATGCCAGTCCGGATCTCGATCCTTATCAGTTGCTCAGGACATCAGGCGAGTACCTACCTCTGATAGTTTCTATTTCATGATAGCTTTTATATCACCTGTTCTAAAATTGTAATACTTGATTTTGACACATTATTATACGAGCTGGTACTAGTGGATCCCGTCATGAGATGCTATCCCCCTTACCGTGTTCAGCGGGTACTCTATCACGTGTATTTCATCATGTGCTTTGGGTATTGATTCTCATATGCTATCATGTGCTTCTTGTGCTCTCGTCTTCGTGTGCGCGAGTTATTTATCATGTACATAGTGTATCATGGTTGGATCCAAGAGTATTAGTGGGGGAGGGGAGTAGGAGTTGGTTATGTGATCAAAGCCAAACAGTATTTATGTGTATGTCGGTTATACAACTCACGCATAACGGAGTTATCGTAGATTATTCATGTGCAACCTAAGTCGATCACATAACGAACTTGTGCTCAAGGCACTTAGCTAGTATTCATGTTTTCTCACATGCAGTTACTTCTCTACTACTTGTATTGTTCTCCAGTTTACTTTGCAGCTACTTTATCTGCTCAATCATGCATTTATTTCTTGTGCATCTTGTATACTTTTCTATTGCTCGTCATATACACCTTACCATGTATTTGGAGTTGCTTTCAGAGTTATGTACTTTGCTCCAGTCCTGACTGGGCATATTTTTTTCCAGAGGATCCTGAGAATTTCTGCCCGATATTTTACGGGCCGGGCGTCGAGGAGTGTTGTGACCCCGAGACTGGAGAGGAGCCCGTCGAGGAGACGCTGTTAGCGCCCTAGTTAGCTAGGTAGGTTTTCCTGGGTTGTTCCCAGTTGATTATTTTGGATGATTGTACTTATTATTTTGCTGCTGTGATGTTGTAAACTTGGACTGTATATTTTGGATATTGTATTGCTCTCTTTGGTTCTTGTTTCCTTGTGCTATCTTATCGTGCTTTTACTCTTCCCCTAGTTATTATGATTGAGGCATATATATATTGCGTGGTTGCCCTCCTTTTGGAGAGGTTATATTGACAGGTTTTGTGAGATATATAGATTATTGACCTAGAATGGACCTTTACAGCGTTCTACCGTCGATTCTGCGGCGTAGGCTGGACGTACCCACGACTCATGCCCGATTTTTTGGATGCGGGGTCGTGACACATTTTTGGTGGTGGCCCATGCAGGTATTCTCCTTGAAAAGCTTCTTAAAAGCCTCCCAAGTCAGTCCCAGTACTGCTATCTTCGTATCTGTGCGGTACCAAGTAAGGGCAAGATTAAATATCTGGCTGCCCGCCACCTCAATCTGCATACTGGCTGGGATCAGTGCCAGCCTAAAGATGCCCTCAATGTGCTTGATCCAGTCGTCCGCGTACAGGATCCCCTCCGTACCCCGAAACTTCTTGGGCCACATCATCTGAAAGTCGATAATGGTGCCCGGCCTCGAATGCTGAGCCAGCTTCGCCTGTGGCTGGATCTGGGCCCCTCTATCTACCGCCGTCATGGCCACCTAGTGAGCATTCTCAATGCCCAACCTCATAACATCTGCCTGGCGATGCTGTGCGTCCATCATCTCTCTGAAGAATGCTAACAACTGCGTGGCATCAACTGGTACAGGCGGTGGGGGAGGAGGTACCACCGGAACAACTGGTGTAGCTCTCGGATCGATAGGAGTAAGAGGATCTCCGAGAGAAACGGATGCTCCCACGACCGCAGGAGTGGCGAGTGGAGCGGTAGCGGCTGCCTGAAGTCGAGAAGGATGAGAGCGACGCTCAGAGGACGAGGACGACCTGGAGCTGAAGACCAAGAGGAGCAGAGATGCTTTCGGAGCAGGCAGCAGTGCAGGCCCAGCCAAGAGGCCGTTCCAGCAGACTCAGCAGCACCAGGGTCAGGGTCGTGCGCCCTTCTGACAGTCGCCCCAGCAGCCCATCATTTGCCCTTTCTGTAGGAAGCCGGGGCACAGATGGGATATTTACAGGAAGAGGCTGGGCAGATGTTTGTTGTGTGGCACAGCAGATCACCAGCTGAAGGATTGCCCTTCAGCACTTGCTCGTACAGCTCTGGGCGGAAGAGCCGCTCAGAGGGGACCAGCCAGAGCACCTGCAGCACAGCAGAGAGGACAGCCTTTGCCGACTCAGCAGTAGAGGTTTGCTCAACACCAGCAGCAACACCGAGGAGGACAGCAAGGGCGAGCTTTTGTCCTGACTGTAGACAAGGCCGAGCCCGTTGGTGATGTGATCTCAGGTTCTGTTCTTCTTGATTCCATTCCAGCACTTGCTTTATTTGATTTCGGGGCTTCCCATAGCTTTGTGTCTGTCTCTTTTGTTGTTAGACACCAACTTGTTGCTGAACCTTTAGCTAGACTCTGCAAGATCACGACCGAGGGTGGCATCATCCTAGTCAGTGATGTCTGCAGAGACCGGAGAGTTACCTTGGGAGGTTGGGAGTTGAGTGTGTGCCTACTCGTAATGCCACTCCTGAGCTACGACATTGTACTTGGGATGGATTGGTTGAGTATGCATTGTGCTAGTATAGATTATCGTGGAGGCAGAGTGTTGTTTAGTCCGCCGGGTGAGCCAGAGTTTCAGTTTGCCAAAGGAGCAGCGGAGCAGAGCGAGAGAGTCTTCTGCGGAGCCCTGGTGGTAGAGCCGAGGTTGCTACATCCACTGATAGAGGAGTACATGGATGTCTTTTCGGAGGAGTTGCCAGGGTTACCTCCGGACAGAGATGTGGAGTTCTCTATAGACTTGGTGCCAGGCGCGGAGCCGATATCCCAACACATCTATAGAGTCAGCAACATTGAGCAGATAGAGTTGAAGAAGCAGGTGGATGAGCTTCAGGACAAAGGATTTATCATATCTAGTTCTTCTCCGTGGGGTGCTCCGATACTTTTTGTGCCAAAGAAGGATGGGTCGATACGGATGTGTATCGACTACAGGGCTCTGAACAACCTCACAATCAAGAACAGGTATCCGCTGCAGCGTATTGATGATCTTTTTGACCAGTTGAGCAGAGCGAGGGTGTTTTCCAGGATTGATCTGAGGACAGGCTACCATCAGGTGAAGGTCAGGAGGGAGGATATTCCGTAGACAGCTTTTTGGACCAGGTATGGACAGTATGAGTTCATGGTGATGCCGTTTGGGTTGACTAATGCCCCGGCAGTGTTCATGAATCTGATGAACAAGGTATTCCATCAGCATCTAGACAGGTTTGTGGTGGTGTTTATAGATGATATCTTGATGTATTTGAAGACCCCAGAGGAGCACGAGGAGCATCTAAGGATGGTGTTGGAGACTCTCAGAAAGGAGAAGCTTTATGGAAAGCTTTCGAAGTGCGAGTTCTTCCTTGACAAGGTTGAATTCCTTGGTCATGTGGTGACTGGAGAGGGGATCTCGGTAGATCCGAGAAAGATCATGGCAGTTGAGGCATGGAGTGCACCGAGTTCAGTAGCCGAGGTCAGGAGTTTCTTGGGGCTGGCAGGCTACAACAGGAGATTTATTCAAGATTTTTCCCGAATTGCAGAGCCGTTGCCCAGGCTGACCCGGAAGGACGTGGAGTTTGTTTGGTCAAAGGAGTGCCAGATCGCCTTTGATGAGCTTAAGAGAAGGTTAACGACAGCTCCAGTGTTGACGTTGCCATCAGTATCTGGATGATTCACTATTTATAGTGATGCATCGGGGAATGGACTGGGTTGTGTGTTACAGCAGAATAGGAGGGTGATTGCCTATGCTTCCAGGCAATTATGTCCTCATGAGAAGAACTACCCTAGCCACGATTTGGAGTTGGCAGCGGTCATCTTTGCTCTGAAGTTATGGAAATACTATTTATACGGAGAGCGTGTGGAGATCTTCACAGACCACAAGAGCTTGAAGTATGTGTTTACCCAAAAAGAGCTGAACATGAGGCAGAGAAGATGGTTGGAGTTGATGAAAGACTTCGACATATTGCTGCAGTACCATCCAGGAAAGGCGAACGTAGTTGCGGATGCGCTGAGCAGGTATCCGGTAGCTATGTGCATGACTACAGATCGTTTTCTTCTGGCAGATCTAGAGAGCTTGGGCATTGAGGTAATAGTGCCTGGAGTTGAGATGCAGATTTAGGGACTGCAGATTCAGTCAGAGTTGGTAGACAGGATCAGGGCTACACAGTTTGAGGATGGGTCCCTGAGGAGCATCAGGGCGCAGGTTCAGATTGGTTTATCAGATGACTTCACCATTGCTGATGATGGTTCTTTGTGGCATGGTACCAGGTTGTGTGTGCCTAGTGGGTCATTACGCCAGGAGGTTCTTCAGGAGACACATCGATCCCAGTACTCTATGCATCCAGGTGCCAACAAGATGTATAGAGATCTAAGAGAGCATGTATGGTGGTACGGGATGAAGTGGGAGGTAGCACGCTTCGTATCCTGATGCTTAGTGTGCCAGCAGGTGAAGGCGGAGAGGCAGAGGCCAGGGGTTTGCTCCAGCCGTTACCCATTCCGGAGTGGAAATGGGAGCAAGTGACCATGGATTTTGTATCTGGACTTCCCCATTTTTCGGGTGGGAAGGATGCGATTTGGGTCATCGTAGACAGGTTGACCAAATTGACCCACTTTCTACCATTCAAAGTGGGTACGTCTACGGAGAGACTAACAGAGATGTATGTGCGCCAGATAGTCAGACTGCATGGAGTTCTTGTCAGCATAGTATCAAATCGGGACAGTCGCTTTACTTCGTATTTCTGGAGGAGTCTGCAGGCTAGCTTGGGCACCCAGCTCAAGTTTAGTACTGCATATCACCCGCAGACAGATGGTCAGTCAGAGAGGACCATTCAGACACTCGAGAACATGCTTCGCACTTGTGTTTTAGATTTTAGAGGCTCTTGGGAGGATCACTTGCACTTGGTAGAGTTTGCTTACAACAACAGCTACCAAGCCAGTATCGAGATGTCACCATTCGAGGCAATGTATGGACGGAGGTATCGCACTCCGTTATCATGGGATGATGTAGGCGAGAGAGCTTTGCTTGGCCCGGAGATGGTGGTTGATACAGCGGAGAAGGTCAAGCTTATTAGAGATAGACTTCGGGTGGTACAGGACAGGCAGCGGCATTGGGCCGATAGCCACCGGAGACCCTTGGAGTTCGAGGAATAGCTTAGAATCTAGATTTTTGTTCTTGTGTTTGCTTGTTATTGCTTGTTTTAGATTAAGTGCTGAGACCTTGTTTGTGCTAGGTTGAAGATTTGGTGTTCCAGAGGATTTCTCTGACGCGGGGCACTATTTGCTTCGGTGGAGGCGGAAAGCTTAGCCCACGTTTCATTGGACCCTTCAGCATCCTTGAGAAGGTCGGCGTCGTGGCGTATAGCTTGATTTGCCACCTACGCTAGAGGGAGTTTATGATGTGTTCCACGTGTCGCACTTGAGACGGTATGTGGCGGATCCCAGTCACGTATTGGATCACTCGGAGATCGTGGTGGGCCCTACTCTTAGCTATCCAGAGCAGCCGGTGGAGATTCTGGATCGGCGGGAGAAGGTGTTGAGGAACCAGACTATTCCCTTGGTTCGCGTCGCGTGGAGGCATCACTCTCCAGGTGAGTCGACCTGGGAGAGGGAGGATGAAATGCGCGAGCGATACCCTTATCTCTTCGAGCCCTGAGGTATGGTTCTTTTTTTTGTATTCCTGTCCTAGTTTCGTCTTTTTAATTTCGAGGACGAAATTATTTTAAGGAGGGTAGGCTTGTCACTACCCGATTCTAGAAAATAGGGTTATTTTTTTTATTATTTGGTAAATTGTGTATTATTTTTAAATAATTATAATTATATTTAATTAGTGATTGTATTATTTTTATTTGATTGTTTTAGGGTTTTGGCTAGTCTGGACCCATGTCAGACCCTAGTGGACCCATATTCGACCCAACCCACACCCTTGTGAGACTTATTTTTTGGTTTATAATATTTATTATATTTTTAATAGGCTAGTTGGAGAGATTGGGAGTTAGTTTGAGTACTTTTGGAACCCCAAACCCAAAACCCAATTTGCATAACCATAGGAGAGGGTGTTTTAGTCATTTGGATTAAGGAAACCCCTTTGATTACACATGGCCAGCCCTATTCTTCCCAGACCCGACCAAAACCAGCAGCCCCCTTCCCCATTCTTCTTCTTCTTTACTTCTTCTTCTTCTACTTCTCCACTCTCCACTCTTTCTTCTCCTTTCCTTCTTCCAACTTCAAGTAAGTACTCTATTTCTCCTCTTTCTTCTTCTATTCTTCATGGATGTTAACCCTAACCCTACACTTTTTCCCTAACCTAGGTGTGTAGAGCCTAGACTTAGTGTGGAGGCTAGATTTTGAGGCTTGGAGCTTGAGGGAGGTGATTTCAAGGGAATTGGAGACTTTGGCCTTCGGATTCCAACTACCAAGAGGTAAACCCTAACTTTCCTCTTACTAATTACTCTTATATAGTATAATTAGTGGTTTAGAACCTTCCTAGACCCTAAGGCTACCCGTGGAAGGAAGTTGGAACAAGTTTGGTTGTGTTTGGAGACTTTAATACTAGGTTTTGTGTCAATTTCGGGTGAAATCCGAGATTGGCCCAATTTTAGGTGATGCCCTAGGTTAGACGGACCTAGGTAGACGTTGTCGGGTGTCTTGAGGGTTAGTGCGTGTCTCCGTTCGGACACGTGAAGTCATGTCATGGAGAAATGGACATTTCGGGCATTTTTAGGGTTTTCGTCGTCGCCGGTTCTATGTGCGTGCGCGTTTTTGCCACGGACCTAGAATCGACGAGTTAGCATTTTTTCTAGGATATAGACATCGTTTATAATCCATGGGTAAATTTTGGGCCGATTTTGAGTTGGTTTGGTGTACGTTTCAGGAGGTTTTCCGAACTACACACCGCGTGTTCGTCGAAATAACCAAACGGCCATTTCGGCTTGGTTTTTTAGTTTCGGGCTTATGCGCTGTAAACCCCCAGATTTTGCAAGAATTTTAAATTGGGATTTTTTACAATTTTTTGGAATTTTCTGGGTTTTTTTGTAAATAAAATCAGGGTTTTTAAATATTAAATGATTTTTTATAGATAATAAATGATATTAAAATATTATGAAAATAATATTTTTGGGTGTAAAATGAAAAACTGGACTTAGGATAATTTTTCTGGAATTTATTGGGCCCCGGATATATTTTTAAACACCTAAAACTATTTATTTAATTAATTATCTATTTAATCATTTATTTTTTATTATTATTATTATTATTAATTCAATTATTCTCCGGGCCGTTCCCCAGCCCGGCCCATTGGGCCTGACCCCCGGCCCAGCCTGCCAACCCGCTACTGGGTCGGTTCGGGTCGATCAAACCCGAACCACCCGCCCGCTGACCCGGTCACCGCTGCCCTCCCCACGACCTCCGCGTGGCCACGTCTTCCGCCGCCCCCGGCGGCCAGCTCCGCCTTCCCCGCTCAGCTCCGCCTTCACCGCCCTCGCCTCCGCCTTCCCCGCCACGACGCCGCTATCCCCGGCCGACCCAGCGCCCCTCTCCCCTATAAATACCCACGCCCGGCCGCACCCTCGACTCACTCGCCTCCGCTCCGCCGCTCACCGCCACCCTCGCCTGACCCTCGCCACCGGCCGCCTCGCCCCAGCTCCGCCCGTCCACCGCCTCTCCTCCTCCCCCAGCAGACCCTCCGGCTCCCCGACGAACGACAGCAGCGGCAGCAACACCCCCCTCGCCTGAGCCGACTCCGGCCAGCCCGTCCTCCGCGCCGCCTCCGCCCGCCTCCGCCAGCGCCGTCTCAGGCCTCCCCCGCAGCGGCGCCGCCCTCCTTCGGCCGTGTCCAAGCCCTAACCCTAACCCTAATTCAATCGGACACGACAGTGGACACAGAATAGTGTGTCCTGTGTCGTGTCGGACACAGTGAACCCCCGGTTTTCTGAGCCCTGTTCAGGTACGTGCTCGCTGCCCCGTTTTCAATTCCGTAAATTGCGTTGCGAAGCCTGTATGACCCTCTTGGTGCCTGGACAAACCGCTCGGGGCATCGCATCCTGTGGTGATCGCACACCGCGATCCAAAAACAGGAAAAAATAACGACCCGATTCACCCCGCTCGACGGGCGATTTTGTGATCGGCTCATCGGAATCCAATTCTGGAAGTTCCGTTGGGTTCGTATCATTGTTCCTGACCTGTTGACACTAAGTTTGGTGAATTTGGAAACCCTTGACCCTGACACATTTTTCGGTGCAAAGCGGGCCCACATGCGGACCCCGTTTTGACCCGAAACTGCCGTTTTGTCCTTGTCTCCAAATTGGACCCAAGGACAGGCGTTTCTAGCTATTTGATACCTTCTGAGCATGATGGTAATGTTTATTTCAGCATCCGGAGTCATTTCTAGAAATTTCCCGATGATAGAACTGTAATTGGATCCAAACATCAGGCAAGTACCTGCACTTCAAGTTTATTCTTTATATTGTGATAATTAGTTCCTTGCTCTACTAGCACCATTAGATGTTTACACGTAGTGTTAGAATCTGGATTTCATGTCTTGAATATTGGATTTCATGTCTTGCTTTTCGTGTCGGGCGGGAGAATACCAAGAGGCATGTAGTTTACCCTTCCCCCTATTGTTGCTAGCTGTTGGTACGCGACTGTACCATCAGCCTTATACTTGATTATTCCTAGTTGCTAGTTGTCTATGACGGCCTTATTAGCCTTATAAGCCCCTACATGCCAACTATTTATTCTAACGACATAAGTTCACACACAATAGTTCTTGTCTTGTTGCAGTTCCCGTTGTCTTGTCACAGTTACATTTTTCCTGTTATTCCTGATTTACTCATATTCCTGGTTTATAGCAATTAATCTTATTTTATTTATATTCCTGGTTTTTAGTGCTTAAATCTGAGTTATTATTATTACTTATTTATGCTTATTCTCAACATGATGCTTAGTCAGTTCTTTTCTACTTGTCACAAATATTTAGTTTAAATCTTGTTGTGCATTGTGTACTTTGCTCCTTTCCTGACTGGATCCGTTGCTTTAGGCGATGATGAGGATTATGCCCCCACCTTTTATTGCCCCTATGAGGCAGCAGGTGATGCAGTTGCGGAGCCTGTTCCCACACAGGAGACTACTCCTGCGGAGTAGATAGCAGTAGTTATTTATTTTTCCTTTCATCCTAGTAATCGGGTTTGTCCCCGATTTAATTTCTGGATTCTGTAATAAACTCTGGATCTGTTGTCACATTCTGTTTATGAAATCTTAGCATTCTTTTTCCTGTTATTTTCCTTGCCTATCTAATAATCGTGAATGAGCTAGATTTATATTACCTGCGACTATGACCTAGACAGCGTACTACCGCCGACACTGCGGCGTAGGCTGGACGTAACCACGTACTCGTGCCCGAATATCCGGGTGCGGGTCGTGACACGTTTTTGTGGTGGCCCATGCAGGTCCTAGTACCCTTAAATAGTATAATATCCTAGGACAGGGTATGAAATAAAATTGAGGATTTTAGGAAAAGCTCATTCGCAGAATAGGATCTTTATTTCAAATCTTGATATCATTCCTAATCAATTTTCCTATCGCCCTTGATTTCCAAGTAATCTATTCTAATCTTTCTATTCCTTAATCCTTCAGAATGGTTCAGACAAGAAATACTGTAGGAGGCACATCCGAACCCGCTGAGCAGACTGTGCCTGAAACTCTTGCGCTCCCTCCGCCTCCAACTGCTCCGACAGTTACTATGGATGGAGCACAGCTACTCGGAGTGTTCCAGGGACTTATAGAATCCCAGAAGGAACAGACTGCCCTGCTACGAACTAGCCTTTCGGACGCTCTTCGCTCCCAGGAAGCACCACACAAGAGGCCAGGAAGTGCCAAGGACTTTAAGAACCTTAAACCCCTAGAATTCTATGGAACTGAAGGTATTCTCTATGCCGATGAATGGATAGAGAATGTGGAGCGACTCCTGAAGACTGCTCGGGTCCCTGATGATCTTAAAGTGGAATCAGCAAGCCTGCAACTGTTTGACATAGCTCAAACCTGGTTTAGAGACGAACCTCAACTATCTGCTCCTGACCTCACCTGGGAGGACTTCAAGAGGCTATTCAAGGAGAAATTCTACCCCGAAGTGGCTCGGAAAGCTCTCGAAAGCCAATTCGAGAGACTGGAACAAGGTAACCTATCTGTTGATGAGTACACTGCTAAATTTAGCAGGTTGAGCCATTTTGCAGAGTATATGGTTCGTACCCCGGAGGACAGAGCCCGTAGATTCAAGAAGGGATTGTCTCCGGATATTCGCCTTGCTGTCACAACTAGCCGAGCTCGCACATACGAGGAAATCTTGAGCGTGGCACAAGACGTTGAGAGAGACATGGGACATAGACTAAAGCGGGAGAGAGATACTGAAAGTATGGGACCCCACAAACGCCCGTTCCAACAACAACCACAGCAGAGGGCCCCGCAGCAAACCCAGCGTCCTCTCCCTCGAGCCACAGCACCCCAACACCAAGCTCAAGGACAGAACCAACGAGTTCCCACTTGTGGCTTTTGTCGAAAACAAGGTCACACCTGGCAAGTTTGTAGGACGAGACTAGGTGCCTGTCTATATTGTGGATCAAAAGCACATCAAGTAAGGGACTGTCCCGCTGCTCCAGGATACGAACAAGCTTACGTGATGACCGTGGAGAACGCGCAGACTCTGGGAGCAGCTAATGCGCGTAAGTGATTCGTAGATACCTTTTCTAATATTGTTTAGCTCGTGCCTACTGATTCGTGACCTCAGCCCCAACCTAGTAATTTTGAACTTGTTAATAACCTAGTATGCTTTTATATTTGATAACTATAGAGATTGTAGAGTCTTTTGTTTTTGTGCTTATTATGTGTTGTTCTGTGAACTTAAATATTTGTACCCCCCTTCATCATCATCTAGCGCACTTAATTTTGATGTACTTGACTTATGCTGCTATTTTATAGCCTAGTTTTACAAGCTTATTCCTTTATCAAGCTTGTTCACAATACATGTATTAGTGGATGCATACACTAATACGTTTCGGAATTAGTGTATTACGATCTGATCAACCTTAGTGCATTTTGGTTCGCACTTCGCACGACTACTTTACGTGGATTGAGATATATAGTTGACCAGTATACTTGCCCCTAAATATGTCCGAGCATATCGTATCAGCATGCGAACAAGTAATTACCAGAATAGAATTTCAGTCCACAACTGCTTGACAATTTCTATTTAAATTCTTTAAACGCCTTGCTCCCTATACTTCTGTTCTATCACCACACCCTTGAACTCTTTATTTTTGACCTTCGTCTTCCCTTATTTTGGAAAGACGAAACCTCGTGCTTGGTATAAGTTTGATAGTACTAGATATGCCCCATAGGTCGATCACATACTTGAGGATTATTCTTTCGGAATTAAGGACCTATCATATGTGATATGATCGGCGTTGAAGTTTCGAGGATGGAATGACATGAGTAACCATATTAAGGAATATTTTCTTAAAGTATATAGTCTTTTGTGATGAATGGGTAAATTCTAAGTTGGGTAGCAATGCATTTGTCAACTCGAGAGGAATATCTTTTGGATTGTGACCGAGTAAGATTAGATTGAGAGAGGTTCAAGCCATTCCAATTTTGAAAATTTAGAGGAGTGACCAAGATGATTAATAAATTGATATCGAGGACCCAATAGTTATATCCTAAGTACATGATTTAAATTTTTGGAATAATGCAAGTAAAATCATCAAATTGAATTTAGAGGATAAAAATATAGAATTTCAGACTTGAACATTGGTGGACTACATTTAAATTATTTTTCAATTTGATGATTTGAATTAAGAATTAAAAGTTGATGGTTGGACTACCTAGTTGGAATATTGGGGATGTGAATGGAATTTAAAAAGGTGGAAGCATACAATTGTAAATGGGAATAATATTGGACTCGAATCACCTCTAGAGGGAA